>CM059186.1:7603900-7752678 GCA_030323885.1 Branchipolynoe longqiensis | reverse complement strand
GGGGCAGGGAGGATGGGGGGCAGGGGAGGGTTGGGGACCAGTGGAGGGTGGGGGCAGAGGAGAGTGGAGGGGAGGCGGAAAGGCTGAAGGGGAGGGAGGGGGAGCGGGAGGGGATGGGAAGTCATACTCATAGAGGGATACTAGGAGGGAGAAGATATGAAGGAAAGGTGGGTGTGGGAGTGGGAGTGGGGGTAGGGTGCGGGAGGAGGAGGAGGAGGGGGAGGAGTTGTTGTTTTACCCAATGACTCACTTTATCTCCCATGACGCCGGCGTCCTCAACTACTCCAGGGCATCTTCCTCCCGTACCTTTCATGTCTATTCCTCTGCAGCCTCCCCACACCCGCACCACCACCAGACCCCAGCCCTCCCTCTCCACCTCCCGTAGTGCGCCCAATTCGCAGTGCAGCGAAACGCTTAGCGGTAACTTCCGGTCTAAATTAGCCTCTCGGGGCACACTCCTCGCAGCAGCGGAAGTCGGTATCTGTGTTTAGCCAGATTTAATTGCGAATGCGCGTCAGGTGTATGCCCACCTACTGGGCAGGAACTCCCCGCCACATCGCCACTACCAGCGACCCATTACCAGTAATCTAGCACTACCACCAGCCCTACACCACCGACCCACTAGCATGACCAATCTACCACGACCAGCATCATACTGCCAGCAACCTACTACTACTAGTACCAGTACTACTACCCCCAACACCCCAAGACCAATCTACCACGACCACCAACCCACGACCACCACCCTACTGCCACCAACCCATCACCACTAACCCATCACCACCACCACCAACCCACCACCACCACCAACCCACTGCCACCGACCCACCACCAGCAGCCTACTGTCACCAACCCACCACCACCAACCCACCACCACCACCACCAACCCACCACCACCACCAACCCACCACCAGTCTACTGCCACCAACCCACTACCACAAACCCACCACTACCATCACCCTACTGCCTCCAACCGGCTACCTCCAACCCACTACCACCAGCACTCTACTGCCACTAACCCACTACCACCAACCCACCACCACCAGCACCCTACTGCCACCAACCCACTACCACCAAGCCACCACCAGCACCCTACTGCCCCCAACCCGCTACCACCAACCCACCACCAGCACCCTACTGCCACCAACCCACTACCACCAACCCAGTACCACCAATGCACCCCCACCACCACCATACTGCCACCAACCCACTACCACCAACCCACCACCACCATCACCCTACTGCCACCAACCCACTACCACCAACCCACTACCACCATCACCCTACTGCCACCAACCCACTACCACAAACCCACCACTACCATCACCCTACTGCCACCAACCGGCTACCACCAACCCACTACCACCAGCACTCTACTGCCACTAACCCACTACCACCAAGCCACCACCACCAGCACCCTACTGCCACCAACCCACTACCACCAACCCACCACCACCAGCACCCTACTGCCACCAACCCACTACCACCAACCCACCACCAGCACCCTACTGCCCCCAACCCGCTACCACCAACCCACCACCAGCACCCTACTGCCACCAACCCACTACCACCAACCCACTACCACCAATGCACCCCCACCACCACCATACTGCCACCAACCCACTACCACCAACCCACCACCACCATCACCCTACTGCCACCAACCCACTACCACCAACCCACCACCACCATCACCCTACTGCCACCAACCCACTACCACAAACCCACCACCACCAGCACCCTACTGCCACCAACCCACTACCACAAACCCACCACCACCAGCACCCTACTGCCACCAACCCACCACCACCAACCCACCACCACCAGCACCCTACTGCCACCAACCCACTACCACCAACCCACCACCACCAGCACCCTACTGCCACCAACCGACTACCACAAACCCACCACCACCATCACCCTACTCCACCACCCACTACCACCAACATACACCACACTCTACTGCCACCAACCCACTACCACCAACCCACCACCACCAGCACCCTACTGCCCCCAACCCACTACCACCAACCCAACACCACCACCCTACTGCCATCAACCCACTACCACCAACCCACCACCACCCTACTGCCATCAACCCACTACCACCAACTCACCACCATCAATCAGCACCCTACTGCCATCAACCCACCACCACCAACCCACCACCACCCTACTGCCACCAACCCACCACCACCAACTCACCACCATCAGCACCCTACTGCCATCAACACACCACCACCAACCCACCACCAAACCACCACCACCCTACTGCCACCAACCCATCACCACCAACCCAGCACCACCAACCCACCCCCACCAGCACCACAATCCACCCCCACCAACCCACCACCACCACCAGCCTACTGCCATCAACCCACCACCACTAGCACCCTACCCTCACCAACCCAGCACCACTAGCACCCTACTGCCGCCAATCTTCTTCACTCAGAGTGATGACCAACCACAGTCCGCGGCCATGAACCTGAGTCTAAGTTGTTATTGTCAATCAATCAATAGTTCTGTCCTCTAGTCGAGGGTTGGATGCAATGGTTCTCACTTGTCCCGATGGTGTGCTGTTCTGATAGACTGTGAATAATTCAAGCCTGTCCACTGTGAAATATTTGTAAACCATGATGTTCTTGGTCTCCCTCTCCCTCTGCTGCCATTCACCTTCCCTTCCAACAATGTACGGTATATTGAACTCTGACGAATGATGTGGCCAAAATAAATAAGTTTCTTTGTCTGTATAGTGGCAAACAAGCTTTTCTTATTTTTAATTTTTCTGAGAACTTCTTTGTTGGTGATCTTCTTTGTCCATGATATTTTCATCATCCTTCGTTAAGTCCACATCTCAAATGCTGCTAAACGTTTGTACATTTTCTTAGAGATTGTCCATGTCTCAGCCCCATACATTAGAGTAGACCACACATAACACTGAAGAATACGCTTCCTTGTTGGTATTATTATCTTACTTGATGTTAACACTCTATACATTTGGAGAATGTTGTTCGAGCTATTGCTATCCTTCTTTTAATTTCTTCCTCACATCTCCCATCATTTGTAATCTTTTGTCCGAGATATATGAATTTGGATACTTGTTCTATGTTTATTTATCTATGGTTATATTGACATTTGACATATTGACATTTGGTTCATCGGTCTTTTTACTTATACTTTTTACTTTGATGTTTAGGGCATAAATATTCAGAAACTGCCGGGTGACTTCATGTCACCCTTGATCAATTTGTGCTAGGAGGCTAAATCGAAGATGGTGGCCAATAAGTGGTACCACTACTCCCAACCCACCACCACCACCCTACTGCCAGGTAAAAGTAAAAATAACCTATAAACATGATTACATACCAACGAAGAGGCTATATGTGTTGCATGCACCAGCACAAACGCCTCAAACCATAAATAAATAAATAAATAAATAGCAAATTAAATTAAAAATTTAAACTCGCATAATCCAATGCCCACTAACACTTAAATGGTACAAGAAATTGAATGCAAGCTGGGGTGGGGGCCATGCACTTTGCCCACCTAAACTGCCAGAGTGTATCCAAGAAAATAGATCTTATAAAAATACATCTAAAAAATGAAGATCGTGATGTACTAACACTGTCAGAAACATGGTTTACTGACAAACACCAAAACAACATCCTCAACATAGATGGACATAGGCTTGTACATAATGTTAGACAACAAAATAATATAAGAAATCAAACAAGAAAAGGAGTAGGTGTTGCGATATATTACAAAACCACCAAAAACCTAGATTCTGAGGCTCTGAAAGCAGTAAACCTCTCAAAGGAACACACTGATCTACTATGGTGCCTAATACAAAATGAGAAGCAGGCAAACATAGCCATAGCCAGCCTATATAGACCACCATCAGGAGACATAGATGTGTTCCTTGAAGCACTAGACAAAAGCATACATACCGTACGAAAAATAACAAACGCTGACATTTTTGTACTAGGGGATTTCAATATAAACGATAACAACAATGACAAAAACAAACTAATGTTACAAACCACCATAAAAATCCTAGGCATAAAGCAACTAATAACTGAAAGCAGCAGGCTAAGCCAACAACAAACAACACAACAATCGACATAATACTAACCAACACCAACCATGCCTCAAAATGGGGCACTAGGAGCTGGGGCATAAGGGATCACGAGCTAGTATCTGTAACCAGGAAAAAGCTAAAAAAAACGTAAACCACTACGAATACAAGATGGGCAGACCCCTAAAAAATTCTCAGTCGAAAAACTAAAAAAGCACCTGACACAAAGCATAAACAACATCACAAAAAACAGAGACAATGTTAACACCTCCTGGAACAACATCAGAACATAAATAAAAACATTGTTAGATGAAATGTGTCCCATAAAGAAATTAAAAATACAAAAAATCAAGACTCCCAAATAGACAGTAAATTGCTGGCACTAATTACTACTAAGGGAAAACTGGGTGACACTGCAAAGCGCACCAACAACCTAGACTAAAAATAGCCTATGAAATAGCCAGAAACAGTTCACTCAAAGCAGTTAAAACAGCAACAAAGAAATACATAATAAAGCAAAACGAGGACTGAGGAAGCAACACAAATCAATTCTGAGAAAATGTAAATGTGCTATTCCCCAAAAACAATACAGAAGACTACATAAACTTCCAGGACAATGAAGGAAAAGTGCTCACAAATAGAGATGCAGCCAACAAACTAAACACCCACTTTACCACAGTGGGACCAAAACTATCACAAAGATTCACAAGAAACTGGGAAAATAAGTCAGAAGAAATTAAAGAGACAATCCCCATCTGTAAAACCAATATAAAAGAAATAACGGACCTCATAAACAGCATAGACACAAACAAAGCAAGTGGGATAGATGGAATCCCCACCAAAATACTGAAGGATGCACTCCAAACCATCCCTGACGCAATGATGGACCTGTGCAACATCTCCTTTGACCAGGGAATATTCATCAAAGCCTGGAAGATGGCAACTATTACCCCCATCTTCAAATGTGGTGACAAGCAAAACATGGGGAACTATAGACCAATATCAATTCTGCAAACTCCAAGCAAGCTAATTGAAAGATTTGTCCACAGGCACATAAATGAACACCTGGAAAAAAACAATATACTAAACAAAAGACAAGGAGGTTTTAGGAAACTGCACTCCACATCAAAAACAATAGCCAACCTAACAAACGATACACTGGCCTAAATGAACCAAAAACAATTAGTTGGAGCAGCTTTCATTGATTTCAGCAAAGCTATTGATATGGTAGACCACAGTATACTACTGCAAAAGCTAAACCACATGGGCATTCAATCTAACTCTATAAATTGGATAAACTGCTACCTAAAAGACAGACAACAACAAACTACAGTAAACAATACACTATCAGACCACCAACCTGTCATGTGTGGTGTACCCCAAGGGTCAGTACTGGGACCACTACTCTTTATAATCTACATTAATGATCTAGAAAAGTGGCTTGAAACAGAGCACCTCCAGTTGTATGCAGATGACACCGTCATATATGCAGAATGCAGCACAGAAGAAGAGGTAATAACAAAACTAAACAAGCTCCTACTAAAACTAGATGACCGGTGTGAGTCTAATAAAATAACCATAAATGCAAAAAATCCAAGACAGTCCTTTTCTCACATAGAATAATGCCAGAAAGCAACCTGCACTGCAAGCTAGGAAACCAAACACTAGAAAAAGTAAGCCACTATAAATTCCTAGGCCTAGAGCTGGACAGCCAGCTAAACCACCACCTATGTGTAACACAAATCATCCACAAAATAAAGCACAAACTATGGTTATTTGCCAAGTTAAGAAACTACATGACCCAAGAAATGTCAATAAAAGTCTTCAAGGGAATGGTGCTCCCCTACTTTGACTACGCGGATGTCCTCTACATGGATGCCAAACAGGAACTGCTAAAAAAAACTGCAAATACTGCAAAACAGAGCCCTAAAGACCTGCCTTATGGTGGACAAACTGCACCCAACCTAAGACATCCACAACAAAAACTAACTTAAATCATTAGAGAACAGGAGAGTAATACACCTAAAATCACTGACATTTCGGTATAGTCGAGAAAAAAGGTACCTAACCCAGCCACAAAGGAACTGCACAGCAAACAATGCACCAATTCTAAAATAAACCAGAAGTCACATCAAAGCACATGAAAGAAGTACACTAGAAATGGCTGCCAAAGTCTGGAATGCCCAAACAGTAAAGGAAAGACAAATTCCTGACCTAAAATCATACACAAAATATCTGTGCAAGGTAAAACCAGGAAATCACCACTGAACTGTGACCAAGCGGGGCATGTGATATGTCACGGCCTGCCAGCTGGACAGCTCTTGGGAGGTGCCCAGGCCATAAAACTAAGCAGATATCAACAAAACCACACACCAAACACATACCAACCATCTATTGCGTACAAGCCTATAATATGTAAATACAGTAGGCTAGTCTAGTAGGAATAGAGTAGAAGGAAAACACTTGTCAAGATAAACAAAAAAAACTAACATAGATTTACTAACCATAAACAATAACTGTAAGAAAAAAAACCCCCAAAACTGCCCAGTATTGAAAACAAGCCCGATCATCCGGGCTTATATGTTATGGACAACATAAACACCCCATGAAAAAAAAAAAAACTAAATCAGAGAAGATCCATTTGTCCTCATATCTTTGCAACTAGAAAAGACATAACCAGAATGAAAGGTTGTTTGATATGTTTTCAGGCATAATGAATGAAATGCCACTATGATATTCCCAATAACATTTGTAAAAAGTCAAGATGGCTACCATATTTAATTCATTTCAGTACATTCTCAGGAATCCATCACTATATCACATTTAAAATGCCGAGCTTCTTAAAATATCTTAATTATAAACATGGCTGTGGTGGAGGAAAAGGAAAGGAGAGCGAAACGAGGAGTTGGTGGGAACCTTCCAGTTTTATTTTGCGATAAAGGCCCATGGCCGGGCAAAAGAAATAGCCCTACTTATACAAAAGCTAAAAATGTGTGCAATACAAAGCAAGGCGGCAGCGCAAGTGACTTGCGAGCAGCGCTGGTGCAGTAGCAGCAGAGCAATAGCAGCTACGGAGCGAATATCTGTAGGATAGGAATAATAATAAATAAATCAATAATAAAATAAGGTCGGTAAAAGTTAAAACTCCGCCTATTTATATGTATATAATAAATTATATTTCACATATTGTTGCCCTTTCAAGTGCTTTCTCAAGTAGTTAAGTTTATATTCACTCATGGGGACTTTATAATGCTGCCCCACTGGGAGACCAGGCCACCAGC
Source organism: Branchipolynoe longqiensis (assembly GCA_030323885.1). Classification (NCBI taxonomy): domain Eukaryota; kingdom Metazoa; phylum Annelida; class Polychaeta; order Phyllodocida; family Polynoidae; genus Branchipolynoe; species Branchipolynoe longqiensis. The sequence continues at coordinate 7,745,322 of CM059186.1, read as the reverse complement.
ACCATGACTTATGTCTCACTCAGTCACATTATCCTGACACTGAGCCAACATACCTTTTTGGGGGGAGGAGGGGGGGAGTTCTATAACACCAAGAAAAAGGGAGTTCAAATAATGTTATTGTCCGTGCATGTAAAGGGATTCTTGAAGTTGCATAGTCCTATGGTTTTGAGTTTCTGGAATTTTCTTAGATAAATATATTAGATCGGTCACTATAAGTATAACCCACCTTACTTTAATTTGAAGTAAGTTTGATTTTAAATGGTTAAGTTTGGAGATATTTGAAGTATAATTAATTTGGCGAGCACGCCAAAGCTCTGACGCGATATGATTAAAACAGTTTTCTTAATGCTTCACAAATGAGTTTCATGGAAAGGAGATATTTTAGAATTTATTTAAACTATTATTTATTTATGAACCAGACCTAAAAATTCGGAATATTTTACAATAGTCTTCTGCAGTACCAGGTTCTCTTAAATTACATCAGTTTTTCCTTCAATGTGGTGACAAATGTTTAATAAGTGCAACATTATCTAATCTAAATTAGATATATAGAATCAAATCTGGATAATTGCTTTGGTTTTGAAAATGTCATGCTTCATCGGACTATGTGTTCTCTGTGGCGGAGTGGTTAGAGTGTCTGACTTTTTTCTAGGTCAGACTCCTAATCTGAAGGTTGGTGGTTCGATTGCCCATGCCCCACTTCTGCCAATTTGGATTTCCACCGCTGTGGATAACTTACAGCGTCATCAAAGCCCAGTTACTCTCATACCATGTCTATGTGGTGTGGGAGGGTAAAAATCCCTTGGGTCGGTAAAAGTCTAGGCTCAGGCTAGCTATCGACAAACTGTCTAATGGTGAAAACAAGTCTATTCAGCCTTATCCATAATAGGCAGTATAAATCTTTAAGAAAAAAAAAAGGAAAAAAAGAAAAGTTCATATAATGATATTGTCCATGCATCTAAAGGGTATTTTAATTTAAGTCTGAGTGATCTTTATTGCCTTCAACTGAAACTCCTCATCCTGTCTCTGGGAAAGTGCATATAAAAGTCCCCTCGCTGCTTATCGGAAAGAGTAGCCTATGTGCTGACAGTGGGTTTCCTCCAAAGAAATATGTCAGAATGACTATATGTTTTGCCGTCCAATAGTCGATGATAAAAATCAATGTGCTCTAGAGGCATCGTTAAATATAACAAACTTTCAACGAAAACTCTGAGTGCTATTGCTAATGTGAACAGCTGATCTGAAAATGACTGACAATAGACGAGATCACCGTTTTGAATGTGCATGCACTGAAAATGGCATTGGCAGCAAAGCAAGGGCATATGGCCATTGAGTTTGCCGATAGGCATAGGGAAAAACTTTGATTTTATTCAAAATCAATATAAATACATCACAATTTGGAACAAACATGGATGGATAGATGCAATATAATAATATAATGAGTGTGTTTAAGACACACCTCTCCATAATTAAGAATTTTGAGCTAAGAAACATACAATTTCAGTCACTTTGAGGGCTGATGTTTACATCACCTTTGATTAGACATAAGTAATTCTTGTTCTAAATATTAAAATGTCAAATGTGTGGACAAAAACTTGTTTCAAAGAAATATATAGCCAATGTCTGATTAACCCTACCCATTTCGTAGCCCAACAAATGTTATTAACCATAGGATATAAATAAAAACATGAATAAAATGAGTAAAACTGACTCTGGCTATGGCTCTAACACTAGTGCCCAGATTGTTCTCAATCTAAATGCAGATGGTATAATATGTGCTGATTAAATTGATCTAAATGCAATGGTAGATAAAAGATTAACATCCTAATTTATTATATATATATTTTTTAATTGGAATTCTATGTTTCAAACAAGAGCTGAGATGAGCCGAGACTAGCACATTTCATAGCTGCACCCAGTGTCTCACCATTAGCCATGTGCTTCGCGGGGGTTTGTTTATCTTCCACGCATTCCACAATGCACCGCGCGGCTGGAATGGCGATGTAGTCTATTTCGTGTGGAATCGGACGCTTGTTAGCTCAAAAGCCTTAATTATGGATAACTATGTATTCCATATATTCATCACATCATAATGCTGTCAGTGTGGATGCATGTTTATGCAAAATTGTTCGATTTAATTGAAAATAATAGAAATACAGGAGTATCGGTTTTTTTTTTATTGATTGGTGGTTTCTTTACGCCATGTCGGCAGCAAAGGCCATATTCACGGCGACCATTACTATTTATACTATACATAAACGACCTAGAAAAATGGCTGGAGACAGAATGTCTCCAGCTATATGCGGATGACACTGTTGTATATGCAGAAGGAAGCACAGTAAAGGAGGTAGCAACCAAACTGAACAACCTCCTGCTAAAACTGGATGGCTGGTGTGAGTCCAATAAAATAACCATCAATGCAAATAAATTTAAAACTGTACTCTTCTCACATACAGCAATCACAGGAAGAAACCTACAATGCACACTAGGAAACCAAACACTGGAAAGTGTAAATCACTACAAATACTTAGGCCTAGAACTAGATAGCCAGCTAAACTCCAATCTGTGTGTAAGAAAAATCATACAAAAAGTAAATCACAAACTATGGCTATTTGCTAAACTAAGAAACTATATGACACAAGATATGTCAATAAAAATCTTCAAAGGCATGGTACTCCCCTACTTTGACTATGGGGATGTAATCTACATGGGTGCTAAAAAAGAGATACTTAAAAAATTGCAGATACTACAAAATAGGGCCCTGAAAATCTGCCTGAAAGTAGACAAACTACACCCCACTTATGACCTACACAAAAGAACTAAAGTAAAGCTACTAGAAAACAGAAGGATAATCCACCTAAAAACATTAGCATATGGATATAGCCAAGACATTAAGCGTCTAACCCAACCACTAAGGGACACCAGAGCAAGCAAGGCACCACTACTAAGTCAGACCAGAAGCCAGATCAAAGCCCATGAAAGGAGCACACTGGAAATGGCCGCCAAGGCATGGAATGCGCAAACGGTGAAAGAAAGACAAATCCCTGACCTAAAAATGTACAAAAAATATTTGTGCAAAATAAAAACTGGGAACCCCAACTGAACTGCACCACAAGGGGGCAGGTGATATGTCACGGCCCACCAACTGGACAGCCCAGGGCGGGATAACCGGAAATATAAAAGCCAGATAACATATCCAACAACAATATAAATCAAATCAAATTCAAACAAACATAACTCAACCACCTATTACGTACAGGCCTATGGACATGTAAATAAAATAGGCTAGTATAGAATTAAGTAGAAAAAAGCGGAAAACTCTTCCCAAGAAAACCCCAAAACACTAACATAGAACCCTAAGAAAACAACTAACATAGTAATAAGAATAGAACAAAAATTCAATGCCAAGAGGGCCCAAAAAAAACTAACATAGGCTACTAAACATACCAACAGATCTATCTGCTACTGAAATGCAGACAATCAAATAACTTATCAGCAGCTACTGCTTGGTAATACAACACCAACACTACAGCTGGCCAGCATTGAAACCAAGCCTGGATACCCAGGCTTACATGCTATGGACAGTATAAATACAGCCTCAATATAATATTATTCAACCATCGCTTTTACAGGATGCAAAAGCACGGAATCAATTTTGTGTCAGTCCACCGTGGATTTAAAAAGCTAACTCACTTCGTTTTGCTTTGGACGCCGTTTTCACCGCATGCGCAGTCGCAAGTGCGAACTCGTCTATTGCAGCATGCCGAGCGCAGACCCTTGTTAGTGGTGCTTTGCCTCCGATGGCCCTGAGGTAGGTGTGCGACCCAGCCGGCCTGCCGGGACCCAGGTAGCCGGCCCGGGCGCCGGTAACGACGGTCGGCGGTCATTAGTCTCGTCCACCCCCGGGGCCCGGCCGCCCGGCCGCCCGGCCGCCCGGTCACTTACACCCGGCGCGTGTCAGCCTAACGTAGTTAGCGTCCAAGCTGGACAAACGGCGCCGCTTCCTGTTGTGGTCAATACCAATTTGTTAACGGTGGGTGGGTGGGGAGGGCGAGTGGGAGGAGGGAGGAGGGGGGGGGGGGGGGTAGAGGGGGCAGTGTAATAGAGAGCCCCTTCACGTTGGCCTCAGTTAATAGCCCCACTGGGGACGGCCAATTGACCGCTCACGCTCACTCCCACACACACACACACGCTCACACCCACTCCACACACTCACACTCACACACACTCAGACCAACACCCACATTGCACTCCCACATTCACAGTCAGGCTCACACTCACACTCACACTCACACTCACACTCACACTCACACGCTCTCACTCACACCCACTCCACACACTTACACTCACACCCACTGCACACTCACATCCACACTCACACACACAGACCAACACCCACACTGCACTCCCACATTCACACTCACACTCACACTCACACTCACTCTCACACCCACACACACGCTCACACTCACACCCACTCCACCCACTCACATCCACACTCACACACACCCAGACCAACACCCACACTTGCACTCCCACATTCACACTCACACTCACTCTCCCACCCACATTCACAATCGTGCTCATACCAAAATCCACATTCACACTCACACTCATACCAACACCCACACCCAAACTCACACACGCACACTTCTCACACTCAACACACCTGCCACACCTACAACTCACACACACACATGCTCACACTCACACGCACGCTCACACCAACACTCACACCAACACTCACTCACACATACCCACACCCACACCCACACCCACACCCACACCCACAACACACACCCACACCACACCACACACCCACACACCCACAAACCCACACCCACACCCACACACACCCAACACCCACACCCACACTCACCAAACTCACACCCACACCCATACCCCCACACATACATGCTCACGCTCACACTCACACCCACTCTCACATTCACACCTACACCCAGACCGTCACCCAAAGCCCGCCCCACACCCACACTGATACCCACATACACACCCACACCCACACATCCACGCAAACCCACCCACATATTCAAGCCCACCCCCACCACCACACATACCCCCACAACCACACTCATTCTCTCAACAAAAAAGCCACACCCATACAAACCCCATACCCAAGCCGCACCACGATCCTACCTCACCCCACCCCGAAACCCACCTTCACCCACAACATACCCAAAACCCAAATATACCAAATTCAAGCTTCAAAACCCAATATTCAAAACTCAACTCCCTAAACCTCAAACCCCAAACCATTTTCCCAACACCACCGCTGCCCTCGCCTTCATACACAACCCAACCTAGGCCAAACCCAGCCCACAACCCAAAAATCTATAGACTACATCACGGTTCCGATTGTGCATGCGCTGAAAATGGCTTTGGGAGCAAAGCAAAGGGGTACGGCCATTGAGTTTGCCGATATGCGTAGGGCAAAACTGCCATTTTATTCAAAATAAATAGAAATACATAACAATTTGGCACAAACATGGACGGAAGGAATCAATATAATAATATAATGAATATGTTTAAGATACAACTCTCCATAATTAAGAATTTTGAGCAAAGAAACATACACTTTCAGTCACTTTACAGGCTGATGTTTACATCACCATTGATTAGCCAGAAGTATTTCTTCTTCTAAATATTAAAATGTCAAATTTGTCAACAAAAACTTGTTTAAAAGAAATATATAACCAATATCTGATTAACCCTACTCATTTTCTATTTCTACATATGTCATTAACAATGGGATATAAATAAAAACATGAATAAAATAAGTCAAACTGACTCTGGCTATGGCTCTAACACTAGTGTGAGTGCCAAGATTTGTCTAAATCTAAATGCACATGGCATAAGATGTGCTGATTATATTGATGTAAATGCAATGCTGGATAAAAGATTAATATCTTAATTTATTATATATATTTTTTAAGTTGGTATTCTATGTTTCAAACAAGAGTTGAGATGAGCTGAAACTAGCACATTTCATAGCTGCACCCAGTTTATTAGCATATGCCATGTGCTTCTCGCAGGTTTGTTTTGCTCTGACGCATCCCAAAAATGCACCGCGCCGCGTGATGTAGTCTATTCCAAAACCCAAAACCTAAAGACGATCCCGCCTAATCACCCCCTCTCCCCCACCCTCACTTCCATCCCTGCCCCTGCCCCTGACCTCACCCCCACCACCACCCTCATCCTCACACTTCAACTGCTTTCACTCCTTCCTTCCTTCCGCTTCCTCCCCACCACTTCCCCCATCCCGCCACGACGACCCCCCCCCCCCACACACACCCCTCTGTACTGACCGGACATGTGACTGTACGGATTCGGGGGTGGGGGTGGGGGGGAGTGGTCTATGGATGATGAGGGGAGGGAAGGCAGGGACCGTGTGGTGGTGGTGGGTGGGTAGTGGGGGTGTGGGGTGTGGTCTGTGGTGCGTGGTGTGTGGTGAGGTGTGCGTGGTGTGTGGTATGTTGTGTGGTGTGTGGTGTGTGGTGTGTGGTGCATGGTGTGTGGTGCGTGGTGCGTGGTGGGTGGTGTGTGGTGGGGGTGGTGGTGTTGGTGGTTGTTGGGCGGTGTGTGGGTGGTGGTGGGTGGTGGTGGTATTCGTTGTGTAGTGTGTGGTTGATGGTGGTGTGGTGGTGGGAGTGCTGGGTGGTGGGTTGTTGTAATTGGTGGTGTAGTGTGGTGGTGTTGTTGGTGTGTGGTAGGTGGTAGGTGGTTGTGGTGGGTGGTGTACTGGTGGGTGTAGTGTGGTGTGGTGTGGTGGGTGTGGGTGGTGGTGGTGGTGGTTGGTGGTGGGTGGTGGGTGTGGTGGTGGGTGGTGGGTGGTGTGTGTGGGTGGTGGGTGGTGGTGGGTGGTAGTGTGGTGTGTGGTGTGTGGTGGTGGTGTTGGTGGGTGGTAGTGTGGTGGTGGTAGTGTTTGTGGTGGGTGAGTGTGGTGGTGGGTGTTGTATGATGGGGGTGTTGTGTGATAGTGGTGGTGGGTAGTGGGTGGTGGGTGGTAGTGTGGTGGGTGGTGTGGGTGGGTGGTATGTGTGTTGGGTGGTAGTGTGGTGGGTCGTCGTGTGGTGGGTGATGAGTGGTGGCTGATGGGTGTTGTAGTGTGGTGGGTGGTAGTGTGGTGGGTGTTGTGTGTGTTGGGGTGGTGGTGTGTAGGTGTAGTATTAATGGTAGTGGTGTTAGTGGTGGGTGTAGTGGTGTGGGTGGTAGTGTGGGTGGTATGCTTTTAGGTGGGTGTGGTGTGTGGTGGGTGGTGTGTGGTAGTGTGGGAGGTGGTGGGTGGTGGGTGGTATGTGGTGGGTGGTGTGTGGTAGTGCGGTGGGTGGTAGTGGTGGGTGGTGGGTGTAGTGGTGGTGGGTGGTGGGTGGTAGTGGTGGTAGTTGGTAGATGGTGGTTAATGGGTGGGTGCAGTTGGTGGGTGGTTGTGGGTGGGTGGTGGGGTTGGCAGTGGGTGTGAGTATGTGTGTGGGTGTTGTGAGTGATGGGTGGTGGGTGGGTGGTTGTGGATGGGTTGGTGGTGAGGTTGGCGGAGGGTGTGAGTGCGTGTCTGGATGTGGTGAGTGGTGGGTGGTGGATGGTGGGTGGTGGGTGGGTGGGTGGTTGTGGGTGGGTTGTGAGAATGACGGGTATATGTGAGTGTGTGTATGGGTGGGTGGTCGGTGATTGTATGATTAAGGCGTGCATATGGGTGGGTGTGTAGGTGTGTGGTGAGGTTGACGAGGGTGTGTGGGTGTGTGTGGATGTTTCTGGGTGTGTAGGTGGTAGGTGGTGGATGGGTGGTGAAGTTGACGGGTGTGTGTGTGTGTGAGTGTGTGAGTGTGGGTTGTGAGTGCAGTTTACAGATAGCAGATGGAACCGCTTCGCTTTGCGCTTCTGCTCCTTGCCGCCAGGGGGCCTCGGCATTTCCGGTAAATGACCGCCGCGCGCCGGTTGGCGGTGGTTGGCTGGGGTTGGTGCTGGTTGGCGGCGGTCGGTTCTGGTAGGCTCTGATTGCTGCTGGTTGGCGATGGTTGATGCTGGTTGGCTGTGGTTGCTGCTGGTTGGAGATGGTTAGCGCCGGTTGGCGCCGGTTGGCGCTGGTTGGTGCTGGTTGGAGGTGGTTGGTACTGGTTGGCTCTGATTGCTGCTGGTTGGCGCTGGTTGACGCTGGTTGGCGCCGGTTGGGGGCGCCGGTTGGCGCCTGTTGGAGGTGGAAGCGCCTCTGCGCCGGTCAACCCAAGCCTGGCACTATCAGCACTGCCCCCTAGCCGCCCCAACAGCTAACCAGCCCTGATCCCACTTTGTGTTTGGAAAGGAGGTGGCAGGGGGGAGGGGGAGGGTAGAGGTGGATAGGGAGGCGGGGAGGGGGGAGGGGGGAGGGGGGAGTGGAGTGAGTCGCATTAGGCGCAGAGGAGGTAGGGGGTGAGGGGTTACAGGAGTCGTCTGCTGCCCTCCCCCCTCCCTTCCTGCCACTCCCCACTCCACATCCCCCTCCCCCCACCTTCCCACCCTCCCACGCGCACACCCTCCCTCCACCCTACCCAGCCTCCGGCTCGAGGGAGTGACTGCTCACACTTAAAGGTCGCCTAACGGCACGAGTGGACAGTGGCGGGCAGTGGACGTGACACCGCCGCCAAATGTCGTCTGGGTAATCAAAGGTCATCGCTGAGTGGGAGGTCAACCGGGCTCCCTCAAATCCCGGCCACCCTTTGCTCGTTGACCGGGGAGTTACGCCAATTGACAGCAGCAAGCAGCAGCCCCCACCCCCACCTGTCCTCAATTCCCCCCCCCCCCCCCAACAAAAAAGTATCCAGAAAATAAGAAATAATTGGAATTGGCGATCCATCTATTTCTCGTTAAGTGTGCTAATAATTTGATTAGTTTTGACATGATCTGGGTCATTTTAAATAGCAATAGATCATCGGAATAGCAGACGCAATTGAGTCAATGTAATATGCATTATTTTTCTTATGGTTAATTGCAACTAGAGAGGAATGTGATATTCATTGAAGTGTCATATACCCTGCATACATATGGGTTATTCTATAAAACTGGGCACCACATATTTGGTTTCCACATTACGATGCTGCTGATTTGTTATTTCTTTAATTGATTGCAAGTCAAATAATTAATGTATCCTCTGTGTATTAAATATATTAGCAATAGTATATTAATTGAAGCTATCCCAAGAAAGAAATTAAAAGTTTACTTATATGAATTTGTGCTAGTGTGAAAAAGTAAAAACTTACTCATTTACACTATGCATGTAGCCAAACTTTTTTTCAACTTATTTTTCAACTTTTTTCTTGTAAGTCATAACCTTGTCTGCTTAACAGTAATCAATAAAATCTTGTTTGACTATGTTGTATATGTTAAAATGAGGTTCTGGATATGTCTTTGATTTTCATGTTACACGAGTGATATTACTGTATTGCTCAATTTGTATAAGATCTAATTCAAAAAGTGAAATTCATTGTTTTCAACTCTGACATATGCAAAACATGCAAACCTTCATAGGACATTGGATTAGGCTATTATTTGGAAGTTTTTTTTGTTATTATTTGAAAGGTTTCCACTTTTGGTTTCCATGTCACACTTTTGTGCCCAGTTTTAGAGAATGACCCATATTTGTACATATACACATTTATATGGGGGTCACAGGATATATATATATATGCTCTATCATATCAGTTAAACTATATACAAGGAAACTACCAGTACCACCATCAGGTATTCGCCTGCTTATAACTGTCTTGTAATAAGCTTACTACATATCACTTGAGGGCCTAGTTCCTTCTTCAGCCACCGTGCCGCCACCTGCAAGTGGTAATTAACACCCATTGAGCAGAACAGCTGGTTGGATTTCCGATGGGTATAACTGCATAACTCCCTATCCTAATTTCATATGGGTATAACTCTATACCTCCCAGTCCTATATTCCCATGGGTGGGTAATTGAGAGCTTTTGACATAAATTTGATTATATGGTTTTACATTCTACGTAAAAGCAATGGTTGAATGAAATTGACAAGAGTACAACATAAAAACACTTCTCACTTCTCACTTCTCACTTCTCACTTCTCGCTTCTTGCTTCTCACTTCTCGCTTCTCACTTCTCACTTCTCACGTCTCACTTCACACTTCTCGCTTCTCACTTCTCATTTCTCACTTCTCACTTCTCACTTCACTCTTATCACTTCACACATCTCACTTCTCGCTTCTCATTTCACACTTCTCACTTCTCGCTTCACACTTCTCACTTCTCACTTCACTCTTATCACTTCGCACATCTCACTTCTCACTTATCAATTCACACATCTCACTTCTCACTTCTCACTTCTCACTTCTCGATTCTAGCTTCTCACTTCTCACTTCTCACTTCTCACTTCTCACTTCTCACTTCTCGCTTCACACTTCTCACTTCTCACTTCTCACTTATCACTTCTCACTTCTCACTTCTCACTTCCTATTTCTCACATCTCATTTCTCACTGTGAACATGGCATTTGGGAACCAACAATCAATAATGCAGATATACTTATACTAATATATGCTTGCTTATGAATATAACATACATGAATATAATCATGAAGAGGTCAGGCGCAAAACCATTTAAATGCCAATCCAAATACTGAATTAAAATTCAAGATTTGTCCCTGAAGCTAATTCTAATTCTCACAAATCCCACTTTTCATGTTATGAGATGATTATGGAGTAATGAACAAAACAATAGGTAGGTAAAAAAAAAAAAAAGCTTCTGAGGGTCTTACTCTCATATTTATGCCAATTTTCGGATTGTCATTTACAGGGTTTTGCGCATGAAGTCTTAACATACATGTATCCGTCCTGCTGAGCGGGTCCGGCAGAGGTAGTGACCAGGCGCAGCTGGTATCATGCGGTCATGAGCCACTCAGAGGTGGCCGAGTAGTGGCGGGTGAAGGAACTAATCTAGTCAGCAGCAGGTTGGGTAGTACTAACTCAATGAACTAGGAGTGGGTAGTAGCTAATCCACATGACATTAGGGTGTAGACTAAATAAAGGGGGAGAGAACTGCTAGGTGGTAGTGTCCTTGTTTATATTCCCATAATAGATTATAGAGCACATATATATATTAATACATACATACATCGGTGCATGGATCTAGACATAGGCATTCTGAGCCACATACATATATAACTATTTCACTGTGAGTAAAATATAACCGCTTCATCGCATCGCTATCACGTTGCATAGGCCGATGGTTTTGAGTTTCTCTCATTTTCTGAGATAAATATGATAGGTTGATCATTATAATCTACATTACTTTAGCTTGAAATCATTTTTATTTCAAAAAAGCTAACTTTTGAGATATTTCAATGGCAAACATGCAAAATTAGTTTTGGCAAACACGCTAAAACTCTGACCCCTTTGGCTTCTGCAGTAATATATTCTATTAAATTACCCCAGTATTCCATAGTCTTCGACAGGAACATATTCTATTATTAAATTGGCATGATATTCTGCTATATGTGGGGACAGATGTTTAATAAGTGCACCAGTATCTAACTTAGATATGCATAATCAAATCTAGATAATTTCTTCAGTTTTGAAAATGTTGATATTTTATCGAACTATGCAACTTTTAATGAAACATTTATATCACTTTTTAAGTGATCGAATGGCGAAGCGCCATATTGCATGCACCAGCACCCCTCCAGTCTTCTCTCACACAGTCGCAGACAACTTTCCTTCAAATCAGTCGAACCCACCAATACGCTGCGTCTTCCATTTCGCAAATAAGCCAACCCTATGCCACCCTCACTGTCTCGTTGCCCCTAGCCATGCCTTTTGCCTCGTCCATCGAGCAATCTTAACAAGAAAGACCTGACCCTTGGTGCTGGGTGGAAGGAATACCTCAGATCAAAGAGACGCCCGGAGTCCTCCTCCGGTAAGGACACAGGCCTCGCCCGGGCCGTCTCTGATCCGTCTCCTCCGGGCACCAGCAGGTGGAAGGCCGGGGTGACCCCTCTGGTCGCCGCACTGGTCCCCCCCCCCCCCGCTGGTCCCCGGGCCTGCCTCACCCTCCACGTACCCCGTCAACCCGCGCCTAACCCCCGTATCGTGATGGTGATGGAGGGGGGGGGGGTGAGCTGCTCGGGCGGGGCACGGGGTGTAGAGGCACGGGGTGTAGGGACGCGGGTGGAGGTCGGGGACTAGGTGCGGTGGATGGGTGGGGAAAGGGTAGATAGGGGAGGGAAGAGATTGGAAGGAGAGGGAGACGGGGTGGTGGGGCTGGAGCTCAGCCAATTGTGTTGGGATACGGGGCATGGGGCATGGGACGCGGGGGCGCGGGGACGCGGGGGCGCGGGGACGCGGGGGCGCCGGAGCGCGGGGGTGCGGGGGCGCGGGGACACAGGGACGTGGGGTGCGGGGTACGGGTTGCGACTTGCGGGGCGCATGGGCGCGTGGGCGCGTGGGCATGTGGGCGCGTGGGTGCGTGGGCGAGAGGGCGCGGGTTGCATGTTGAGGGTTACGGGGTGTGGGGCATGGGTTGCGAGTTGTGGGGCGCGTGGGCGCATGGGCACGTGGGCACGTGGGCGCGTGGGCGCGAGGGCGCAGGTTGCCGGGCGTGGGGCGCGGGGTGTGTGGCGCGGGGCGCGGGTTGTGAGTTCTGGGTCGCTGGTGTGCGAGGGCGCAGGTTGCGGGGCGAGGGGCACGATGCGTGGGTTGCGGGGCGCGGGGGCGCAGGGGTGCGGGGGCGCGGGGGCGCGGGTTACGGGTTGCGGGTTGTGGGGCGCGGGGCGCGGGTTGAGGGGCGCGGCGTGCGGGGTGCGGGGCGCGGGGCGCGGGGCGTGGGGCACGGGTTGAGGGGCGCGGGGTACGGGGCGCAGGGGCGCGGAGCGCGGGGGCGCAGGTTGCGGGTTGCAGGTTGCGGGGCGCGGGGCGCGGGGCGCAGGGCGCGGGGCGCGGGTTGTGTTGCAGGGCCGGGAACTGTGTCCTTAAAGCTCTTCATTAGGTGGGCCGGGGGCTCGTAATGGTGCTGCCCATTGCCCCGCCCCATTGACACCGCGCCTATGTAATCCCCTAAGCCCCTAAACGACCAGTCTGATGGCGTGGCGATCGGCCAGGCACAAGGAAGGTTATGGGTTGCAACGACAAGCGCAATTACGTGTGTGTTGATGGTGGAATAGTGGAGGGTGAAGCGGTGGAGGGGTGGAGGGTGGAGGAGTGGAGGAGTGGGGGAGTGTAGGGGTGTAGGGTTCTAGGGTTCGAGGGGTGTAGGGATGTAGAGCTGTATGGGTGTAGGGGTGTAGGGGTGGAGAGGTGGAGGGGTGTAGGTGTGTAGGGGTGTAGGGGTGGAGGGGTGGAGGGGTGGAGGGGTGGAGGGGTGGAGGGGTGGAGGGGTGGAGGGGTGGAGGGGTGGAGGGGTGGAGGGGTGGAGGGGTGGAGGGGTGGAGGGGTGGTAAGGGGTGTAGGGGAGGAGGGTGGAGGGGGTGGAGTGGTGGAGGGTGTAGGTGTGTAGGGGTTGGGGGGTGTGGAGGGGTGGAGGGGTGGAGGGGTGGGAGGGGTGGAGGGGTGGAGGGGTGGAGGGGTGGAGGGGTGGATGTATGGGCGGATGGGTGGTGGGTGGATGGGTGAATGGTGGGGGTGGATGGGTGGAGGGGTGGATGGGTGGGTGGATGGGTGGATGGGTGGATGGGTGGAGGGGTGGATGGGTGGGTGGGTGGATGGGTAGGAGTGTACTTTTGGGGAGTTTTCAATCGCATTGGTGCGCTGAAGGCTGCAAATCTGCAGCACTCTATGGGCACCGCTGAAAGGAGTGGATGCCTGGAGGGGCAGCGGCAGGGTGGAGAGTGGAGGGAGGAGTGAAGGGGTGGGTGGAGTGTTGGTGGGGCAGGGTCATGGTGGGGGGGGGGGGTGGAGCACGTGCGGGCAGGCAGGCAGGGGGGCGGCATGCCGGTAATGATGGTATTTATTGCCTTGGGGGTTAGGTGTGGACATCAGAGCGGCTTAAGGCGGCCCGGCGACATGCTCCAGCACTTAATGGTCATGTCAGCAGCCGCCTCCAGCAGCCTTAAGTCGGCGCCATTAGCTGACCGCGCCCGCCTCCAGGGCGCGCCACCAGGCGGCGCTGACCAGCCATGGAGGCGCATCAGTGGGTGGGTGCGTTAGTGGGTGGTGAGGAGAGGAGGTGAGGAGGAGTTTGCAGGCGGTAAACGATTTATGCTGAGTGGTCAATAACTGGGCGTTCAGTGGCTCGGGCCGAGGCCGGGGCCCCGGAGGACTCGTAGCCGGTACAATGACACCGGGCAGCGCGGGGCTGGAGCTCAGGGGGGGGGGGGGGGGCGCAAGGATGTTGGGGGAGGGGAGCGGCTACGGGGCGGGGGGACGGGGTGGGGATGTGTGTGTGGGGGAGGGGGGGTCGGCACTGAGGGCATGGGGGGGGGGGGGGGGGGTTTGAAGCGAGAGGCATTGGGGGCGACTTCGGAGGCCGTTGGAGGAGGGGCTAAGAGAGGGGGGGGGGCGCGGACGGGAGGAGTCGTGGGAAGTGGTGGGGGGAAGTGGTGGGGGGAGGCGGGTGGGTGGGTGGGTGGGGTGAGGGGCTGGCAGATGGAGTGATGGGGCGGAGGGAGGCGCGGGGGTGGCAACGGGATCGGGGCGGGGGGGGGGGTTGAGGGATGGGAGGGCATGCCAGCTCCAATGCCAGGGGGCGCGGTGAAGGACGCGCGGGGGGCGTGGGCGGGGGAGGGGCGGGGGGAGGGCAGGGGAGGGGAGCAGAGCGCGCTCAACGGGAGAAATATGACATGCTGACACGGGCAAGTGTATCAGTGCATTAGCAAACACTACACCTCACGCTGAACGATCCCCCGGTGACCTGTCGAGTCGGTTACAGTGACTCCCTAAATTGGAGTTATTGACCACCACCAGGCCGTCCCCTGAGTGCCCTCCCGCCCTCATCCCCTTTCCCCCTCTCACCGCCTCATCCCCTTCCCCCTTTCCCCCCTCACCTCCTCACCCCCTCACCCCTCACCCCCTCACCCCTCACCCCCTCACCCCTTACCCCCTCACCCCCTCACTCCCTCACCCCCTCACCCCCTCAGCACCCGGCCGGGTTTTCAGTGGACGATTTATGCACTTACCGGAGTGCCGAGTAACAAATGCATATCCCCCACCCCAACCTCTTCGCCACCCGCCAAAGAAAAAGAAGAAAGGGACGACTGACTCTGTTTTAGAAAATCAAAACTAGCAACCACAAAAGGCGCACAGCTGAACAATAATGTTTGAGGAAAAGGTACATATTTTGGAGATTAATCATTATATATATTCTGTAATTGAATTTTTTTGTTAAATGCATAAACCTTATAATACCGGCAGCACCCTGTAAAAGTGCAGGAATGGTGCTTTTTTCATCAATATTCACATGCTTGTAACTATTTCTGTATGTATATGATTTCGATAAAATTGCATAACCTAGAACATTAACATATGTTCTATCTGATGTTCTTGTTGGATTGCATATATAGTAAGTTTGTATTTAAGTAAACTCCATTTGTATAATGAGTGTATTTAGTGATTATTCCTTCAT
Organism: Branchipolynoe longqiensis; assembly: GCA_030323885.1. Classification (NCBI taxonomy): domain Eukaryota; kingdom Metazoa; phylum Annelida; class Polychaeta; order Phyllodocida; family Polynoidae; genus Branchipolynoe; species Branchipolynoe longqiensis. Next base: position 7,729,756 of record CM059186.1, on the reverse strand, counting down.
TACTGACGTAAATGAAAACGACTGTGAAAACAGGGTATTTTTAAAGGCCTCACGGTTCCTTGCACTACCTTGTAGAAAGTCATGGATGCTACCAGAAGAAGCGGAATGACCTCAGCTTTCTAACCGTATTGGTTTGTCTTAAGTCAAACAGGTGAATCAGGTCAGATTCTGCAATTTAAATAATTTTGAAAGTTTAAAGCCCATCTACTGAATTAAAGAATATGGTAAACCGAATAAGATTTGGTATGGATAGATAGACAATTTGATTCCCTTTACAATGATACCAATCTAAGTATAGTGCTAGTAAGTGCAAGGAGCCACAGGCAGAATATTGACACCAACTTGTTTGGGACTTTGCTGACCACACTAGTTTCACAATGGTGACACCCATATAGAAACATGTATATGACATTGATGTCTGTTGAGATATAGCAGAGAATATATAATCTAATATTGGGCCAAATGTGGGGTAGATCCAATCATTGCTCTTGCAACAATGAATATTTAAAGATTTATTTAAATCGATATTTTTCGTTTCAAACACTTTTAATTTGTATTTGACATCAAAATGCAGCTTTTGATATCTTTAGCTAAATTAGTTCCATATGCTATGTATGCGAAATTTGAACAAGATCCACCTATTGGATGAGCCACAGTGAGTGTTCAAAGTTTGATGAACAAATCTTTATTTTTTATTTTGTACACTTTTCTTTTGTAAGTGCAATCACAATTATAATAAGTTATATATATGACCAAAAGTGGCTATTTTTGGCGTCTGCTTACATATTATAGAGAGTAATCACTATATATATATATTCTGTAATTGATTCTTTTGTTAAATGCATAAACCTTATAATAAGTTATATATATGACCAAAAGTGGGTATTTTTGGTGTCTGCTTACATATTATGGAGATTAATCACTAAATATATTCTGCAATTGATTCTTTTGTTAAATGCACCAACCTTATAATAAGTTATACATGACCAAAGGGTGTTTTTTTTGGTGTGTGCTTACATGACTTCAAGATAACGTAAGGTATGTAGTAACGATCAACCTCATGTATTTATCTAAAAGAAATGTCACAAACTCAAAGCCATCGCACTAATCAACTTTAAAACATTTCTTTTGCGCCGACGGTTCCTAGATGGACACCTCAACGTTTTGTGCCTAATACGTATATCTTGAATGAGATTGAGAAATACTTACCCTTCTGTAATTGAGCACCATTTAGAAATGTGCAGACCATATAAATTCCAGCGGTACAGTGAGTGACAATTACAGTGTGAATGGGGGGGGGGGCACCCCCCAATGAGCTGAGGTGGGGGAGGCTGGAGTAGTAGATGACTATGAGAGGCTCCAGAGTCCCGGGGACCGGGCAACCGATGAGGGAGAGGAGGAATATTCCGGGTTATTATACTCATATAATTCTTATACAGCATATATATGGATAGTGATTAGATTGTTATCGTGTGTAATAATCTCTGTAGTGTCCTGCTCCTCACCACTTCACTCCTGTGTGTGTGTGTGCGGGGGGGGGGGGGGTACCGGCATGCATCACTCAGCCCCCCCCCATTCACGGGGCTTTTTCTCATTCCACTTGCTCAGAAGTTTTGTTTACTATATGCTGCTATATTACTGGCTATATATAATATATCAGATATACCTGTTTTATACTATATATACTATATATAGTATAAAACAGGTAGGTCTTATTATATATATGCGAGTATAAAGGTACGTAGGGGAATATTACTTATTATTGTTATTGTTATCCTCTGTAAGATACAACACTCTATCGGTCGCACCATCTCGCCCACCTCACATTCCCCGGATGTTGATCAGTGTCAGTCGCATATGGTATAAAACAGGTAGATCTTATCATATCGGGATGGTCGGCGAAGTGTTGGTTAAGCTTGACCAGAGATCTACATAATTATCACTTTACAAATGTCTAATATAAAACAGGTACATCTTATCAGATCGGGATGGTCGGTGAAGAGTTGGTTAAGCTTGATATAAGATAGGTAGATCTTATCTTATCAGATCCAAATGATCGGCAAACTGTGCACACCAGTTGAGAGAATCACACAGCTTCTATAAAACAGGTAGATCCAACTAGAACCAGATGGGCAGCAAACTATTGGTTAACCCTGAGCAAGAGATCCATATAGCATTTTTGGTAAAACGAACTATAACACAATTAAAAGATTTTTTAAATTAAAAAGCAAAAGGAAGGTGTCGACGAACAGTTGGTTAAAATTGTCAAGCGACCCCGGCATAATATATATGCTGTATAATAATTATCCGAGTATAATAACCCGGAATATCCCTCCTTTCCCTCATCACTCACTCAGCTCCATGGACTGTGGGAGTCTCTCATAGTCATCTACTGCTCCAGCCTCCCCAACTCCAGTTCTGATGGTGGCGCCACCACCCCTTCACCCTGTAACCACCACTCACTGTACCGTGAATATATCATGATATATATGTATATATATATATATAACTTACATGAAGCAGATGTGGGGAAACTGTATGTGAGGTATTGTGTATAGCTAATTAGTTTTTCTGCTATCTGAAGCTAAGTAAGCACAAAAGACAGAATAACTAGGGGGCGATAATTGATGTAAAATATTTCCACTTTCTACACATAGTTACATTATAAAATAGATTCCATTTAAAGTACCCATTTTTTTAATTTAATAGATAGAAGAATGTGTAACTCATTGCTGAACCCAGACTGATAGGGTGTGCCGCTGAACTTTTGGCTAAACCAGTTCAAAGACCCATATAAACATATATATCGCTTCTATAAAACAGGTCGATTTTATCAGAACCAAACGATCGTTGAAGTATTGGTTAGACTTGCCCAGAGATCCCCCCCCCCCCTCCACACATACAATAATAAAAAAGAGAACATCATACAAAACAGATGCATCTCATCGCAACAAAGTATCGGTTAACGGTTAGCTAACCTGGTTCAGAGACCCCTATGTATTAATTTTATATATATTGCCTATATGGAACAAGTAGAAGGTGCTGATCAGTGAACCGTTAAGGAAACCTGGCCAGAGACCCTTTCCCCCCTCCCACCCACCTCTATCGACCCTTCTAACCCCCCCCCCCCTCACCCCCGATGAGGGATGGCCCTCAGGTATGGCCACCTGCTGTGTGATCCTGTCCTCACACCTTGCAGGGTTCCACGCCCATACACTGCACTGTGCGTCTCCTGACCGCAATGACCAGTGAGGCGTGTCGAATCAATGTCCTACTTCTTGGTCTTTACTTACAGCTGCATAGTCCGATGAAAATATCAAAACTTTTCAAAACCAAAACTATCATCTAAATGTTATTCTACATATCTAACTTGGATACTGGTGCACTTATCAAACATTTGTCACCACACAAAAGGGAATACTGAGGGACTTGAATAGAGCGTGGGCATGGGGGCTCCCTGTTACTGTAGAATCCTGTTGGCGTGCTTGCCAAAATTAATATTGCATGGTTGCACTTCAAATATCTCAAATGTTAGCCATTTAAAATAAGTTACTTCACGCTAAAGTAAGGTAGACTCTAACGATCAACCTAATGTATTTATCTCAGAAAATGTCACAAATTCAAAACCATCGCACTATGCAACTTTAAAACTTCTCTTTTGCGCCGACCGTGCTAATAACTGTATTAAAGCAGCATAGTCCAATAAAAGGATCACAATTTTCTCATAGCAAATACTTAGCTAGATTTGAGTCTAACTTTGCAAGTTATTTATCTATGAATGCATTAAATTTTCTAAATGAAAACACTTATGGCCATAGCTGCTGCCATGGCACAAGATCTCCAAGTCACTCACTCACTTAGCTATTTTTGACTCTACCTATCCAACTTTTTAATTATTAAACCATCAAATTTTCCAAATGAAAACAATTAGCTAGATTTGATCCTACCTATCCAACTTATTTATCTATTGGTGCTCCAAAAAAAAGGAAAACTAAGTCAACTTTTAGTCAGGTTGGCAGGGAGGGGGGTCAGGAGGGTGTTTGAGGGTCATTCTCAGAAACTGTGTACCACTTTTGTGACATGGAAACCAAAAGTGAAAACATTCCAAATAATAGTAGAAAACATTCCAAATAATAGCAGAAAACATTCCAAATAATAGTAGAAAATATTCCAAATAATAGTAGAATCAATATAGGTATCAATCTTGTGGATATGTCAGACTTGAAATTTTGTATTTTCCCTTTATTATTTTGATTTGATACAAATTGAGAAGACTGTTGAAATTAACCGTGTAATATCCATCCATAACATCATTTTAACACACACCCATAACATCATTTTATAACACACAATAAATTCAAAGAAGATTTGATTGATTTCACTTAAGACAATAGATTTGCTTCTTACAAGAAAAAAAGTTGAAAAAATCTTGTGGATATGTCAGACTTGAAATTTTGTATTTTCCCTTTATTATTTTGATTTGATACAAATTGAGAAGACTGTTGAAATTAACCGTGTAATATCCATCCATAACATCATTTTAACACACACCCATAACATCATTTTATAACACACAATAAATTCAAACAAGATTTGATTGATTTCACTTAAGACAAGAGATTTGCTTCTTACAAGAAAAAAAGTTGAAAAAATGTTTGTGTAGATATATGGTGTCGATATGCACATCTTCTTATTTGTACTTCAGCACAAAATCATATATGCATATTTTGGATACATTTTGTGGGATAGTTTCTGAGAATGACCCATATATGTTTTACTGGGGTATTTGGATAGATTTAACTAACTGTTAGTCGATCATTTGGTTCTGATGAGAAGGACCTGGTTGATATCAGCTGGCAATAGTTGCTAGCGAACCTTGGACGGCTCAACCAACAGTTTGCTGATGCACATCTTGGACAAGTTTAATCAACAGTTTGCTGATGCACACCATGGAGATGTTTAACCAACAGTTTGCTGATGTGGACCTTGGACATGTTTAACCAACAGTTTGCTGATGTGGAGCTTGGACAGGTTTAACCAACAGTTTGCTGATGCACACCTTCGACAGGTTTAACAAATAGTTTGCTGAAGTGGACCTTGAACAGGTTTAACCAACAGTTTGCTGATGCATACCTTGCACATGTTTAACCAGCAGTTCAGTGATGCACACCTTTGACAGGTTTTTAACCAACTATTTACTGATACACACCTTGGACAGATTTAACCAACAGTTTGCTGATACAGACCTTGGACGGGTTTAACCAATAGTTTGCTTAAGTGGACCTTGAACAAGTTTAACCAACAGTTTGCTGATGCACACCTTGAACACGTTAACCAACAGTTTGCTGATGCACACCTTGTGCAGGTCACCAACAGTTTGCTGATGCACACCTTATAAGGTTTAACCAACAGTTTGCGGATGCGGACCTTATAAGGTTTAACCAACAATTCGCGGATGACTTGGTTCTGATCGGATGCACCTGCTTCACATAGTTTGTCTATTTGGGGTCAAGGACGCAGTGCCGTGTCCGTACAACATATAAAGACGGTGTTTAATTACTAACGCGGGGACTACCTTTGGTAGTCAAAGGGAGACGGGACTGGGGTGTGACTGTTGGAGGGAGAGTGGAGGGGAGAGGAGTATGGAGGGTCGGTTGTTTGTTAGTGGAGTAGGCCCCTGCGTGTGTGGGGCTGAGGGGGGGGGGGGGCGGAGGAGGGGTCAGCTGCAAGGTCAGTCCCCTCACGCCGGTGACACCACTTTGAAGCCTGGTTAGGTCTGTGGTCATCAGGAGGAGCCTGGAGGAGGTAGGGAGTGAGGGGCAGGGGTAGGGGGAGGTCATGATGGAGGGGGGGAGTCGGAGGGGGCTCAGGTGGTGGTGGTCATTGATCATTGAACCGAGTGGGGAAGGAGATGGTGGGGGGAGTGGAGGTGGAGGTGGGTGGTTTAGGGAGGTGGGTGGTTTTGGAGAGGTGGGTGGTTTTGGGGAGGTGGGTGGTTTTGGAGAGGTGGGTGGTTTTAGGGAGGTGGGTGGTTTAGGGAGGTGGGTAGATTGGGGTGGTGGGTGGTATGGGGATGCCGGTTGTTTAGAGTGGTTTTGGGAGGTGCGTGGTTTGGAGGAGTGTGTGGTTTGGGATGTGTGTGGCTTGGGGATCTGGGTGGTTTGGGGAGGTCTGTGGTTTGGGGATGTGTGTGGCTTGGGGATGTGGGTGGTTTGGGGAGGTGGGTGGTTTAGGGAGGTGGATGGTGTTGGGAGCTGGATGGTTTTAGGAGGTGTGTGGTTTGGGGAGGTGGGTGGTGTTGGGAGGTGGATGGTTTTAGGAGGTGTGTGGTTTGGGTAGGTGGATGGTTTGGGGAGGTGGCTGGTTTTAGGAGGTGTGTGGTTTGGGGAGGTGCGTGGTTTGGGGAGGCGGATGGTTTGGGGAGGTGGATGGGTTTAGGAGGTGCTTTGTTTGGGAAGGTGGATGGTTTGGGGAGTTGGGTGGTTTTAGAAGGTCGGTGGTTTGGGGAGGTGGTTCGAGTATGAGCTGGTAGTCGAGTTAGAGTGGAGGTTGGTGGTTCGACCTTGAGGTGGGAGTGGTGTGTGTGGGAAGGGGAGTGTGGGTGGAAGTAAGTGTGAAAGTAGGGCTTTGCGTGTGGGGGTGAGTTGGGGTGAGATGGGAGTGACGGTGGGTGTTGGGGTACGAGTGGGGGTGATCTGTCTCAATCGGCATCACACTCACGGCCACACACGCACATGCTCACACGTGTGCTCAGACACATTTGCACATGCTCCTAAATGCTCACACATGCTCACATACGTTCACACCTGCTTCGCTGCTCACACACCTTCCTAAATGTTTACATATGCTCAGATATGCTCAGACTTGCTCATGCATGTTCAACCATGCCCACACATACACATATATGCTTACACATGCAACACCTCTTAACACATGCTCCTAAATGTTCATACATGCTGACACATGCTCACACATGCTCTTGATTGCTCACACATGCTCACCTATCCTAAGACATGCTCCCCCGCTCTTAACATATGCTCATGAATGCTCACACATGGTGTACCTATTAACACATGCTTCTAAGTGCTCACAAGTGCTTATACATGTTCTTACCTGCTCAGAAATGCTCATACATGCTCAACCATACGCACACATGCTCAAAAATGTTCACACATGCTCACACATGCTCACACATGCTCACACATGCTCACACATGCTCACACATGCTCACACATGATCACACATGCTCACACATGCTCACACATGATAAGCCATCCTTACACATGCTCACCCATATCTACGCTTGCTCACACATGATCCTACATGCTAAAGCATGCCCAGCCATGCCTACACATGCTCACACAGTATCGCACCTGCTCACACCTTCGCCCTCCAGCTCACACATGCTCCCTCACCTGACCTGTACCCCCTATCTCTGGCTGGGTGCTGCACTGAGAAGGGTGATCTGTCTGATGTTCAAATGTGACAGTTGCTAAGTGGCCTCTCCTCCAGTAGCCTCACGGTCCTCTCACATCGCACCTTCAACACCTTAGCGCACTGGATCATGTAGGTCACGTGCGACAGTCGTCACCCAAAACCATGTCCAGCCGTCACGGAAACACCTCTCCAGATGTCACCTCAGACATCTCCAGCCGTCACCCAAAAGTATGCCTCAAGCCGTCACCGAAAAATATCCAGCTGCATGTCACTCGACACGAGTGGCCTTAAACGTGGTCAGCTCTCACCAAGAACCAGCTCAGCTGTCACCTGACACCAGTGGCCTTAAACGTGGTCAGCTCTCACCGAGAACCAGCTCAGCTGTCACCTGAACCATTGCCAGCCATCACCCAACCCCTGTTCGCACAACTTCAGTCCTTTCTCGGAGACCGTGGAACGGTACCAGTAACTCAGCAGACGTGCACTTATTTCTTCCCAGTCTTCCTTTTCAAGACCCTTCCTCATGTCCCTTTCCAATATCCCTTCCTAATGTCCCTTCCTCATGTCCCTTCCTCATGTCCCTTCCTAATGTCCCTTCCCAATATCCCTTCCTAATGTCCCTCCTCCCTATCCCTTCCTAATGTCCCCCCTCATCCCTTCCTAATGTCCCTTCCCCATATCGCTCTCTCATGTTCCTTTCCTAATGGCCCTTCCCCATATCCCTTCCTAATGTCCCTTCCCGATATCCATTCCTAATGTCCCTTCCATATGTCCCTTCCTAATGTCCTTTCCTCATGTCCCTTCCTAATGTCCCTTCCCCATATCCCTTCCTAATGTCCCTTCCCCGTATCCCTTCCTAAAGTCCCTCCCCCACATCTCTTCGTACTGTCCCTCCCTCACATCCCTTCCTAATGTCTCTTCTACATGTCCCTTCCTAATATCCCTTCCTCATGTCCCTTCCTAATGTCCCTTCCCCATATCCCTTCCTAATGTCCCTTCCTCATATCCCTTCCTAATGTCCCTTCCCGATATCCCTTCCTAATGTCCCTTCCATATGTCCCTTCCTAATATCCCTTCCCCATATCCCTTCCTAATGTCCTTTCCTCATGTCCCTTCCTAATGTCCCTTCCCCATATCCCTTCCTAATGTCCCTTCCCCATATCCCTTCCTAAAGTCCCTCCCCCACATCTCTTCGTACTGTCCCTCCCCCACATCCCTTCCTAATGTCTCTTCTCCATGTCCCTTCATAATATCCCTTCCTCATGTCCCTTCCTAATGTCCCTTCCCCATATCCCTTCCTAATGTCCCTTCCTCATGTCCCTTCCTAATGTCCCTTCCCGATATCCCTTCCTAATGTCCCTTCCATATGTCCCTTCCTAATATCCCTTCCCCATATCCCTTCCTAATGTCCTTTCCTCATGTCCCTTCCTAATGGCCCTTCCCCATATCCCTTCCTAATGTCCCTTCCCCATATCCCTTCCTAAAGTCCCTCCCCCACATCTCTTCGTAATGTCCCTCCCCCACATCCCTTCCTAATGTCTCTTCTCCATATCCCTTCCTAATATCCCTTCCACATGTCCCTTCCTAATGTCCCTTCCCCATATCCCTTCCTAATGTCCCTTCCATATGTCCCTTCCTAATATCCCTTCCCCATATCCCTTCCTAATATCCCTTCCTCATGTCCCTTCCTAATGTCCCTTCCCCATATCCCTTCCTAATGTCCCTTCCCCTTATCCCTTCCTAGAGTCCCTCCCCCACATCTCTTCCTAATGTCCCTCCCCACATCCCTTCCTAATGTCCCTTCCTCTCATCTCCCTTCTGCATGTCCCTTTTACATATCCCTTACGGATGGCCCTCCCTCATGTCCATGCCCCAAATCATTCCCTCATGATCATTCCTCATGTCCCTTCTTCATGTCCCTTCTTCAAGTCCCTTGAGCATGGCTCTCCGTTATGTCCATGTCACATGTCCCTTCCTCATGCACCTTCCTCATGTCACTTTCCCATGTCCTCTCCTCATAGCCCTATATTTTATTCTCTTCCTCCTGTCCCTTCCTCCTGTCCATTCATGTCCCTCCACCATGTTCCTTTCCATTATTCCCTTCCTCATTCCCCGCCCTCAACTCCCTCTCCTGAAAGCTTCATGTCCACCACCCCTCACTCCCAATCCACCGCACCCCCCCACATCCCCCACACCCCCACACCCCCCCATACCCCCACACCCACATACACCCACCCACACCCACACATCCACACCAACACCCACCCACACACCCACACACCCACACACCCACACACCCACCCACACACAACCCCCCACACCCACACACCCCACACACCCACACACCCACACACCCACACACACCACACACCCCACCCACTCACATACTCACACACCCACACACACCCACACACCCACACACCACCCACACACACCCACACACCACCCACACACACCCACACACACCCCACACCACCCACACACACCCACACATCTACACACCCACAAACCCACACACCCACACAACCCACACACCCACACACCAACACACACCCACACACCCCACACACCCACACACCCCACACACCACACGCCCACAACGCCCACACCCCCACACCCCCACACCCCACACCCCATACACCCACACACCCACACACCCACACACCCACACGCCCACACGCCCACACGCCCATACGCGCACACCCCCACACCCCACATCCCACACCCCATACACCCACACACCCACACACCCACACACCACTCCCTTGTACTCATGTTCTCTTTCCTACATTCTGACCCCTCGTACCCCACCATGACCACTCCCTCAGCTGGCCGTTGGCCCTCAACCACAAAGCCCCCTTGTGGATCACTGGCCCTCGTCCCTCACCCTTCACCCCTTTGATCGACGCCCTGAGGCCGACACCTCACATTGCACCACCGTTCACTGTGGGTGACTGGTAGCGTTGTAACGGGTTGCAGAGACGGTTTGTTGGTACCTCAGTCTGTGCGTTAGTGCAGTAACTCTGCTCCTCTGAAATGGGAAGAGGAAGGCACAGTTTTTATTTATGGGGAGAAGAAGAAAGAAAAGCCGTTACAGGCTGACCAATAATTTCCATGGAGCAGGGCCAGATGCCCAATTGAGCTCATTCTTCTGTTTTCTTTGTTGCATATTGTTCGGAATCTCATGATTCGGTGAGGATCGGTTGGTTGTTGGAGTTTCACGTCCTGGCAACATCTTAGGTAATATCACGATGGGTACTGACTTTTGGCAGTATGCACTCATGGTAGCTTTATAGTGATGCCCCAGTGGGATAACAGGCCACCAACACCATGACCTGATATCCCACTCAGTCACATTATCCTGACACTGAGCCAACCAGTCCTTGCCCTTTCCTATTAAAGCCAAGTGCCTAGCTAGTAAGTGACAAGTATCAATTGTTAAGCTATTGGTTTGACTCGACCAGGGTTCGAACCTTTGAATCCTATGATCTACCAAAAGTGGAGACGGACGCTCAACCCATTTGGTCATCCAGTCTGGTCATTCAGTAAAGAACATTGTGGAGAAGGAGCACACATAAAAAAGAGTTCATTGAGAGCAGGCAGTAAGCGCCTGGGCCCAGCCCTACTGACACAATAATAGTAGTATGAGGGTGGGTGGAAAAAATGTGCATGTCACTGGCTCGCAAAGAGTGCCGAGTCAGGGATGGTGGAAGTGGAAGTGTGAACGCGAACTGGCCAATCAGGTGGATGGACAGTGGGCTTGTCCGCCGACCCGATATGTAGAGTCCAAGGGGCGACATGTAGAGGTGGAGGCGTGTTGTTCCCACATAATCAAGCGCAATATTAGCATTGTCGGATAGTCTGTGGCAGGCTTCGGGTGATATTTGGTTTTAAGGTGGAATGTTGTGGATGACTGCTGTACGTGAGTTGTGGTTTGATGTTGTTGAATATGGTACACAGATGAGGTGTGGTGTTTTGTGTAAGTGGATGGTGGAGCAGGGTGGGTGGGTGGGGGGGGGGGGCTTCCGTTTGGAGGGGGGGGTAACTTTATAGTGCTGCCTCACTGGAAAACCGGGCTCCCGGCACCATTTTTTGTTGTTTGGTGATGGTGTATTTATGCTGCACATAACGGTTAAGTTTAATTACTTGTTTTCACTGCTAGCCAGTAATAATCCGGTGACATACACGTTAGTGGACGTAGTTGAACGTAGTGGAGGCTAACGTAGTTGAACTTAATTGAACGTACTGGCATCCATACTTGTCCGCTATGTTAACTTCGTAATAATGTGGGTGAGCCATGATGTCCGATTTAATTTTTGGACATGTTCAAAAGAGCCCTATGTTAGAGGCTGAATTTGTATCCGTGTAGCTAACATACTCTAGCATGCTCTACCGTTCTCTAGCATGCTCTAGCATGCTCTGGCATGCTCTAGTGTGCTCTAGCATGCTCTAGCGTGATGTAGCATGCTCTAGCGTGCCCTAGCATGCTCTAGCATACTCTAGCATACTTCGATGAAGCCCTGGTCATATACCCGTTAGTGGACATAGTGAACATAGTGGAGGCTAACAGAGTTGCACATAGTTGAACGTACTGGCATCTCTACTGTTACACATTTATCCTTACCGTAACATATTTATCCATACCGTAACGTATTTATCCATACCAAAACCTGCCATACCTTAATGTATTTTGACGTAGTATAACGTACTTACACCACATTTGACCCACGTTCGCCTTCACTATGTTCATGTACGTTCAACTACGTCCAATAATCTGTATCTGACTGGGGCATAATAGTCTCATGGTTCGCCTTGTTTTATTACTTTCAGTTGTTGTGTAGTTATCTACCGCTTGCATTCTTTCTCAGTTTGTAAGCATTCTCCCACATTTCCCTCCCCTCTGTGCGTCGGTTAGTTCTACAATTGGTTAGTTATTTGGTTACCTATAGTTATTTTCCCTGACTTTCTTCACCTTGTTGTGTTTGTGTTCATTAGTTTTTTAGTTTTAAGTTCAATGTTCATTGGTGGATCATGCTTACTGATAGCAGGTTCTGCTAGATAGTTCCAGTAGTTTCACAGATGCTGGGTTATTTTCTGGGTTACAAGATTGAGAGGGTCAGGATCCTGTCCAATTATCGCTGCAGCCCTAACACTAACACTAACCCACCCACTCCAGGTCAGAGGTCAGCCGGGCCAAGGTTGATGTAGATGTTTAGCTTCTTGCGTCCGCAGATCCATCGATCTCTGGGGATAGTGTGCGGGGTCAAGGGGCGGTTTTGCAGTATGGTGGACGGAGCTGAGTGCATATATGGGTGTTGGTCTGAGGTGTGGGGTGTGGGTCTTTGGGGTGAGGAGGTGTGGAGGTGTGGACGTGTGGAGGTGTGGACGTGTGGACGTGTGGAGGTGTGGAGGTGTGGAGTTGTGGAGGTGTGGAGGTGTGGAGGTGTGGAGGTGTGGAGGTGTGGAGGTGTGGAGGTGTGGAGGAGTGGAGGTGTGGAGGTGTGGAGGTATGGAGGTATGGAGGTGTGTAGGTGTGTAAGTGTGTAGGTGTGTAGGTGTGGAGGTGTGGAGGTGTGGGGTGTGGGGTGTGGGGTGTGGTAGAGTGTTGTGTTGGGGGAAAGCTGTGTCAGGGGAAGTGTCTGTGAGTGTTGAAGTGTGGCTGTGAATGAAGGTGTGTGGTTGTGTGTTGGTTAGGCAGTGTGGTGGTTAGGCAGTGTGGTGGTGTGGCAGTGTGGCTGTTTGTTTGTGTAGCAGTGTGACAGTGCGTTGGTGTAAGAGTGTGGCAGTGTGAAAGTATTTTGCTGTACCACTACACAGTGTGGCAGTGTCTTGGTGTAGCAGTGTAGCAGCATGGTAGTGTGGTGATTTGGCAGTGTATTGGTGTACCAGTGTGGCTGTGTGTTGATGTATCAGTTTGGCAGTTTGATTGTGTGTTGTTTTGTGGCAGGGTCTTGGTATAACAGTGTGACAGCTTGCCAGTGTAGCAGTGTGTTGGTGTAACAGTGTGTTGGTGTAGCAGTGTGTCGGTGTTGCAGTGTGTTGGTGTAGCAGTGTGTTGGTGTAGCAGTGTGTTGGTGTAGCAGTGTAACAGTGTGTTGGTGTAGCAGTGCGTTGATGTAGCAGTGTGCAGTGCGGCAGTGTGGCAGTGCGGCAGTGTGGCAGTGTGGCAGTGTGGCAGTGTAGCAGTGTGGCAATGTGGCAGTGTGGCAGTGTGGCAGTGTGGCAATATGGCAGTGTGGCAGTGTGGCAGTGTGGCATTATAGCAGTGTGACAGTGTGGCAGTGTGACAGTGTGGCAATGTGGCAGCGTGGCAGTGTGGCAGTGTGGCAGTGTGGCAGTGTGGCAGTGTGGCTGTGTGGCTGTGTGGCTGTGTGGCTGTGTGGCTGTGTGGCTGTGTGTTGATGTAGCGGTTTGGCAGTTTGATTGTGTGTTGTTGTGTGACAGTGTGTTGGTGTAACAGTGTGAAAGCTTATCGGTGTAGAAGTGTGTTGGTGTAGCAGTGTGTTGGTGTAGCAGTCTGTTGGTGTAGCAGTGTGTTGGTGTAGCAGTGTGTTGGTGTAGCAGTGTGTTGGTGTAGCAGTGTGTTGGTGTAGCAGTGAGTTGGTGTAGCAGTGTGTTGGTGTAGCAGTGTGTTGGTGTAGCAGTGTGTTGGTGTAGCAGTGTGTCAGTGTAATAGTGTGTTGGTGTAGCAGTGTGTTGGTGAAGCAGTGTGTTGGTGAAGCAGTGTGTCGGTGTAGCAGTGTGTTGGTGTAGCAGTGTGGTGCTGTGTGGATGGCGGGTTTAAGTTGGCGTGTGTGGAGGAGGTGTGCGTGTAAGACATGGAGCACTGATATCCACACCGTAACCCCCACCACCCCCTACCCCCCCCCCACAACCCCCACTACACCCACCACCCCTACCATCCCTTGCGACCCCCTCCGACCCCCCACCCCACCCTCCGACCCGAACCCTTGGAGGAGGGTGAAGGGTGGGTCTGTGAACACTATGGATCGTGCATATGTCATTATCCATAATGACCATTGTTAACGACGATATTGTTATCGGAGACCTTGTTTGAAGGGCACCGGGGCCACTCCCTCCACCCTCGACCCCTCTCCGACCATTCCCCGCCCGCGCCTCCTCGCCCGCCTCCTCGATCCTCCTCCGGCGCCCCCTAGCGGGGGCCACAATAATTGATAGATCAGTCAATGGGAGAAGGTCGGGTGTCCACCCGGGCGCCGGGTCACGAAGCGCCGGCCTTGGCCAAGGGAACAGGGCGGGCTGGAGCCTGGGGTGAGCCGGGAATTGGACGCGGGTAAGCGGCGGGTGAGCCGGGGGAACAGGCCGGGGGTAAGCCAGGGGTGAGCCGGGGGTGAGCCGGGGGAACCTGGGGGGTGAGCCGGGGATGAGCAGGGAGTAAGCTGGGGGTAAGCTGGGGGTGAGCCGGGGGAACAGGTCAGGGGTAAGCAGCAGGTGAGCCGGGAACAGGCCGGGAGTAAGCCGGTGGTTAGCTGAGGACAGGCCGGGGTAAGCCGGGGATAAGTCCGGGGAACAGTTCGGGGGTAAGTCGCGGGTGAGTTGGGAACAGGACGGAGGTAAGCCGGGGGTGAGCCGGGAACAGGCCGTGGGTAAGCCGTGGTTGGGCCGTGGGAATAGGCTGGGGGTAAGCCGGGGAAGCAGCATGGGGGTAAGCCGGGGGTGGAGACGGGAACAAGGTGGGGGTAAGCGGGGGTGAGCCGGAGAGGATCAGCCGGGGGTTAGCCGGGGGTGGAGACGGGAACAAGGTGGGGGTAAGCGGGGGTGAGCCAGAGAGGATCAGCCGGGGGTTAGCCGGGGGTGGAGACGGGAACAGGGCGGTGTTTTTGGAGAGACAAAATGACCATCTCAACCTCAACACAGGCAACAAAAGACAAATGGTGGGGGAAGCCCTTGACCAGTGTAGCGGAGACAGGCGTGGGTATATATGTGGGCAGGTATGTATTCATATATGGGATGTATAATGTATTAGGTGAGTATTAATGAAGGGAATATAATTTAGCCTTTGTATACCAAATTGAATTGGTGGCGCCACCATCCGCCCACCTGTCATAGTATTCCCCTGGAGATGTGTCAGTCACAGCGGGGTGATATATTTATATAAATGGTAGTAAGTGGTATATTCACACTTTAAACCAAATATATGTATACATGTGTATATATCCCAAATGCAGCCATATATACATATACATAGGCCTAAATACATATATATATATATATATATATACATATATATATATATGTGAGCATCACTACACATTTTATATTCACTGCTCTCTGAATCTACACACATATACACACACCCTTCCCTCACACCCCCTTTCTCCGTCACAACACCCTCAAACACACATCCTGCTCACCTCCACTCCCGCGTCACCTCACAAACTGTCCCCAGAGATCGATGGATCTGCAGAGACAAGAAGCTAAATGTCTACATTGAGCGTGCCCTCTGACCCGGAGAGTTCGGGTTAGCGCACAGTGTTAGGGCTACTGTGGCAATAGGGCAGGATCCTGGTCCTCTCCACACTGCAACGCCTAAAAGCTATGTGATACATAACTCATTATGTGAGTATAAATGTATGGAAGGTACTCAATGTTCATCCATACCTTTCTATTCAAACTTATATCAAACTGTACCGGTGGCGCCACCATCCACCCGCCTCTCCTCCCACTGTCCTAGATCTGTGGCACTCACAGTGGAGGATTTTTGTTTTCCATTTAGGTAAGAGGCAGGTGACTTAAGTTTGAACCTCTTGCCAGGGATTATGTTATGTATAAAGTACTTCTGCGTATATCATGATGAAATGGAATTAATCTGTTATTTTCCATTGTCACTTCAATCCTCTGATAACCTTATTCTGTAGTTGTTGGTAGGTGGATGCTGGAGTTTGGTGGGGAGCCTGTAGGGCTGGAGTTCTGCTTCAAGCAGCTCTACTCCCCTGCTTCCCTCCAGGGGGCACGTCTGTCCCTCTCGATCTTCCCACTTTATAAAAATAAATTGTCATCCGAGTACCTTCTTGTCTTTCTGTCTTGCCTTTGAACTGTAGACCACATTTACATATAAATAACTACGTGATGTATAATTTATTATGTGCTATATAATATACTTTGTGAATATAAATGACATAAATATATTTTATTATAATATTTTATAGGCCATTTTATTTCTCCTATTTCGATTACTTTTCCGTTCCTAGCCACATCACCCACCGGCACCACTTGGAGTAATTTCCAGCAACACAACTGACTTATCTGCTCGAATATTAGTAGCAATTACTAGGTTAGGACAAGGACTGGTTGCGCAGTCTCAGGAAAATGTGACTGAGTAGGCTATCAGGTCATGGTGCTGGTGGCCTGATTTCCCAGTGGGGTGGCACTATTAAAGTTGCATAGTCCGATGGTTTTGAGTTTGTGAAATTTTCTGAGATAATACATTAGGTTGATCATTATTATGTACTTTACTTTAGCTTGACGTAGCATTTATTTTAAGTGGCTAACTTTTGAGATATTTTAAGTGGAACCATGCAAAATTAATTTTGGCAAGTACACCAAAATTCTGACCCCATAGGCTTCTGCAGTAACAGGTTATATTCAATTGCCTCGGCATCCCCCTCTGGGTGGTGACAAATGTTTAATAAGTACATCAGTATCTAAGTTTGATATGTAGAATCACATTTAGATCATTGTTTTGGTTTTGAAAATTTGATATTTCATCGGACTATGCAGCTTTGGTCGTAATGCGAAGCATTACGTTTGATGCGAGGAGAGGAAGAGACCCTCCCCCGCCCCGCGCTGTCGCGCTGCGCTCACACCTCACCAGACCCCGCCGCGCCGCCTCCTCCCCCGCCCCGCTGTCGCGCAGCATTCGCGCCTCACCCGACGCCCGCTCCTCACCTTCACTCGCCCTCCCCCGGGCCGGCAGCTTTCACAACTCACCTGCTGTCGCCCGCGCCCCCCCCTTCCCTTATAAGGCCGCCCGCCGGCCTCCCTCAGGCACTCGCCCTCCTGCCGCCTTCCAGACCTCTCCCCTCTTCTCCTCCACCCACCCACCCAACTCTCCATCCTCTACCCTCTTCCCTCTGCGGCGGAGGGCTCCTCGGCACCCCCTCTACCAGAACTCTGACTTTGCTCCTCATGAGCCCCTCCTGCATTATCTCTGCTCCTCATTAGCCCATCACTGTATTGCTCCTCACGAGCCTGTTTCTTTGCTCCTCATGAGCCCTTTCCTTGTTCCTTGCCTGTGTATCTGTTCCTCTGTATCCTCTGTTGAGGCGTTAATAAAACGCCTTTTTCCCACCCCCGCCTTCCCTTCTTCCTTTTCGCGCATCAAGTTACCATAAGTTACCATAAATGCGCACAGTCACAAGTTGGTACCCGTCCTAGGATCATGCTGAGGCCTAAAACTACACCAACCAACCAACCTTCCCCGGCCCTCTTAGAGGACTTGGGTTGGGCTCCTAGACTACCTTTTTCTCTCCCCCCCCCACCCCCCTGCGCTGCCCACACACACACACACCCTTGCTCCCGCCCCGTCCCCTGATTTCTCTGACCATTATCCATCGGAAGCCAACTCACGGCCACAAGGGACCACCTTTGGTGGTGCCCATTCACTGCTGCAGATTTGAAGCCTTCAGTGCGCCAACACGACTGAAAACTCCCCAAAAACCTAGTAGCAATTATCGTTTTCATAGTGGTGTTGTGTGCATCGTCTTCATGCCTAACTAACTGGTGGCGCCGCTAGTGGTGGTCTTCCTCACTAAATAGCTATGTTTATCTCTGTCAGTCAACGTAGAATTTTCATTGTTGTCGTATTTGCTGCTAACGATAATAATATTGCTAGAGATGGCATGCTTGCGTTCTATTTAACCCACTTTTTCTATTTATATTCAGTATCTCGGAATAACAATTGATCTATATATATATGCATGCATATGTATTCTATTATTCTATATAATATATATATATATATATATATATATATATATGAAATTTGTATTCACGGAAGTCTGGGATAGTTTTCTAATACCACACGGTGCAATTCGGCTGAGTGATCAACGATGAATTTCCGCTCCATTACATTTTGAAATGAAAGAGGACCACCCCACCCACCGCCACCGCCACCGCCACCCCCTCTCCTCCACCCCAACCCCCACTCCCCCCACCACCGGACGTGCTGTTGATAGATGGCCCACATGACAACACGGATACTGGACTTAAGACAGACATGCGCATTACTAACGCATTGAGGTAATACCTGTTTACATTACCATCCTTAATACCGATGACGTCATACCCAGCAGCACATGGCGGGGGTTTCTACAACTATTTGTTTTATTATTAAACCTTGCATTAAACAATGTGTTGTTTGTATTAGACATTAGGTTATTAAAGTCCGTTGAGGTATCTTGCTATGCCACTGTTAACCAGACGGGATGGCCGAATGAGTTAGAACGTCCGTCTCTCGTGTTGGTAGATTGTGGGGTCGTGGGTTCGAATCCTGGTCGAGTCAAACCAATGACTTAAAAAGTGATACTTGTCGCTTCCTAGCCAGACGCTCAGCATTACTAGGATAGGGCAAGGAGCAGTGGAATGAGGAAGACCAGTCGTCTGTGACTGAAATTTCCCCTGCTTAAACGATTAATATACAAAAAAAACAAAAAAACAAAATTTTATGTTAATAATACAATTCCCGCCAGTTGATTTAAGTTTGATTTAGGCTCGATTAATTCAATTTTTGGAGACAAAAATACTTCAAGTTGCGTAGTCCGAGGGTTTTGAGTTTCCCCCACTTTCTGAGATAAATCTTTCTTTTATTCTTTTCTTTTTTTCTTCTTTTATTGAGGCTGTATTTATACTGTCCATAGCAAATAAGTCCGGGTACCCAGGCTCGTTTTCAATGCTGGCCAAACTTCAGACAAAAGCATGGTAGATTACAAAATCAAGCGACTGATACTACCTTGCATCCATACTGCTCCGCTCATGAGCATCCTGGGCATGTCTGGTTTGCTCCCAAGAAGGCAAACCCCCGCTCAAGCTGCTTATGCGAGGGCGCGAGACGGGCCATCATCTTCCATTATCTATCAGAGTTTAACCATTTATTATATTTTAAGCAGTACGCTCTATCTGAGGGGGCCAGCTAGAGTTAGTGTTTTCACGGTCGGCTCTATCAGAGCGGTGCCAGGTAAAGTTAGCATTTTCATGGTAGGCTCCATCAGAGGGGGGCAGCTAGAGTTAGCGTTTACACGGTCGGCTCAATCAGAGGGGGCCAGCTAGAGTTAGCGTTTTCATGGTCAGCTCTATCAGAGGGGGCCAGCTAGAGTTAGCGTTTTCATGGTCGGCTCTATCAGAGAGGCACCTGGTAGAGTTAGCATTTTCACGCTAGGCTCTATTAGAGGGCGCCAGGTAGAGTTAGCGTTTTCATGGTAGGCTCTATCAGACGGGGCCAGCTAGAGTTAGCATTTTCACACTAGGCTCTATCAGAGGGGGCCAGATAGAGTTAGCGTTTTCACAGTAGGCTCTATCAGAGGGGGGCATATAGAGTTAGCATTTTCACAGTAGGCTCCATCAAAGGGGGCCAGCTAGAGTTAGCGTTTTCATGGTACGCTCTATCAGAGGGGCGCCAGCTAGAGTTAGTGTTTTCACGGTCAGCTCTATCAGAGGGGGCCAGCTAGAGTTAGCGTTTTCATCCATCTACATGCTCGTTATGTCATTTATCCGAAAAATCCAAATAATATGATGGCATTCCAAAAACCATCAGACTGTATGCAATTTCATTGATCATGGCTTTTATCAGGAGCAGTGCCCCTTTTCATGTACTACTAGTACCCTTTCAGATCCCAAACCCCCTGTTAACCGTTACCAACCCTATTTAACCCTTTGCTATGACCCCCCTCCCCCCTTCACCCCTCCCGCCCCTCGCCCTCTCAGCTTCCCCCCTTCCACTGATGCGATTAATTGGGGTCATGCCCAGGCCCAGATAACCCCCCACCCCCACTCCCACCTCCACCCCCACCTCCACCCCCACCTCCACCCCCACCTCCACCCCACACTGCCTGGTGTAGAGTTAGGCGGATTGTATTATGATCACATGTTAACGTGAGACTGCCGTGTAACAGGAGCCTGAGACAAACCCACGACGTCCTATACTACTCGCCTCCCGCTGACCACCGCCCGGCCGTCCGGGGCTCGCGTGCCGCCGGCTGCCGTGACCAGTGTCCGGCTAGCGGGCACGGGGGGCGGGGCGGGCAGGCGAATAGGCGGGCGGTGCTCACGTGGCCGGCCGCCGGCGGCAGGCGCCCCCGCCCCATTGACCGGTGGTCAGTGGACCGGGCGGGGGTCGTCGGGCTGCCCGCCCCAGGCGGTAGTGGCGGCGGCGGGGGCAGGGCGGGGCAGGGCGCGTGCATGCGATGCTCAGCGGAGGGAGGGATGGTGCAGGCGGGTAGAAGGGTGACGGCGACACGCGACACGGCCGTGTGGTCATCTTACGTGAGGGTGACACTTTGATGGTCTCACGCCGTGATCCGGCTCGCCCATCGACCCAGCCCGACCCCCGGCCGACCTCCGCCCGACCCCCGGGGGCGGCGCACCCCTGGGAGAGGGCACGGGGCCGAGCCAGGCGGGCAGGCGGGCGTGCACCCGGCCACACCCGGCCAGGGTCCGGGGGTTCGGCGACCTCGGGGGAGCGGCATGTGAGGGGGGAGGGAGGGTGGGAGGGAGGGTGGGAGGGAGGTTAGGGGAGGGAGGGGTGACGGGGTGAGGGAGACCAGGGATCGATGCAACCAACCCCTGTTTCCACCACCCCACCCCGTCTCTGTCTCCAGCACCCCAACCTACCACCAACAGACCCACCAACAGACCCACCAACCCACCCACCAACCCACCAACCCACCGCACCCACCAGTACGCTGACAATAGCTAACCGTGTTATCGCTGTTATCTCCCAGCATATCTCTCCTCCCGACCACTACGACTTGGCCGATCACAGACCCCGGTACACATCCACACACACACACACTCACTTACACACACACACACACACACTTACACACACCCACACCCACACCCCCACACACACGGCGACCATTGGTTGCTGCTACAGAACAAACTGGGCTCACAGATCCCAATTAGACGCGCTATATAACGGACGGGTTCCTGCACCACACTCACATCACGTGACGCACCACGTGATGCACCACGTGATGCACCGGGTCGCCGACCTCCATGTTCGCACCCTTGGCTTGGCCCAACCGGCCCGTCTAGGCACGCAGTGTGTGTGTGGCAATGGGGGAGGGGTGGTGGAGGGGGGGGGGTTCTACGGAGTGGTGGAGAGGAGATGGAGGAGGATGGGGGGGGGGGTAGAGTAGGGGGAGAGGATGAAGATAGGGAAAGGGAAAGGGGAAGGGGAGTGGAGGGGGGAGAAGGGAGATCAGATGGGGAGGGGGAGGAGCGGAGGGAAAAGGGGGGAGAGGGGGATAGGGAGGGGGAGGAGGAGAAGGAAGGGGAAGGGAGGGGAAGAGAGGAGGAGTGGTTGGGGATAGGGAACGGGACTAGAGAAAATAGGAGGGGAGGGGAAGGGAGAGGGGAAATGAAGGGGAGAGGGAGGCGGAAAAGGAGAAGGAGAGGGGGAGGGGGAGAGAGAAGGGGAAGGGGAGAGGGAGGAAGTATGATGATGGGTTGTTCCATGTCATCTTCCAGCCCCCCCCTGACATCCGCCCGCACACACACATCCTACTCACTCCCTCCACCATGTCAATACACCCCTACACACATGCCCCACACATCTCCCTTCCAAGCTCTCCATCCTGATCTGTTTGCCCACACAAACCTCCTTTTCCAACACTTCAACGCAATACACACCACCATTCCACACCTCCACCACACCCCTCCCCCGCCCCCACAATCCTCCCTTTCAAGCCCCCCCCCCATACCCAACACACTCCTCCCTTCCCCCATTCTCCCCAATGTCCAGAAACCTCCGCCCTCCCACCCGACCTGACCTCCCCCCCCCCCCCCACCCGACCTGACCTGACCCGCACACACTGTGTTCCAGGCCAGTTATCAGGCCTAATCTACAAATAATTCCCCATCAATTAATTATCACCATGTAATAACATCAAATAAAAAGTCACATATTGAATTTGAATCAACCCCCCCCCCAACTACACACAAACAAAGATAAACAAATTGGAAAAAAAAGATGCGCCATGCTGATGATATTCTAGTTACCTTGAAATCAGCAGCAGTTACTCCCCACTTACCCGCACGCAAGAGAGAACAAATACAAGCAAACAACAAGTAAATCCCCACTGTGCTTTTGAGAGCATTTGGCTGTTGTTAAGCGATTGGAATCGGGTTGGTTTTTGTGGAGTTTTTTCATGGGGTTGGGTTTTTGGGGGGGCGGGGGTTGAAGGGGTGTTGTGTTGTCTGTGAATCTGGAGTGGGGTGGGGTAGGGGGGTGTTATGTTTTCATGTTTTGATTTTGTATGTAGGGTTTTGTGAGTTTTGTTTGTGTTTTTTTTAATGGGGGGGTGGGTTGTTTTGACTGTGACTCGGGGGTGGTTGGGGAGGGTGGGTGGGTGTTGTATTTAGATTTTGTATGTAGGGTTTGGTGAGGGTTTTTTTCTCTCTTTATTTTTCGGGGTGGGGTAGTAGAGAGGTGTGCTTGGCTGCCACACCATGTTGGTTAGACTTAGAGGCACTGGGGCGTCGGGGCGGTATGCGGGGGCGTGGGTGCTGGGGCGGGGCGGGGAGGGGCAGTTATCAAGGCCGCCTGATCTAATTGTTGCCCCCGCGAGGAGACTTAATGGGTGTATAATGGCCGCCATGCACACGGCACACGACAACTGTTAAGTAAACGCACGGTGCTCAGTGCAAACAAGGCTTTGTCAGCGCGTGTGTTACCTGCCTATTATATCACCATTAGTCAGCGCGTGGGGCAGGGAGGGGGAGGGGCGAGGGGGGTGACGGGGGGGGGGGGGTAGACGCACATACAGAGGTGTGTAGGAGGGGGAGGGGGTGACGAGGTGGGGGTGTAGACGCACAGACAGAGGTGTGTAGGAGGGGGGAGAGGGTGACGAGGTGGGGGTGTAGACGCACAGACAGAGGTGCGTAGGAGGGGGGAGGGACGAGGTGGGGGTGTAGACGCACAGACAGAGGTGTGTAGCAGATGACAGGGGGCAAGCGTTCCCCCCCTGGTGGAGGAGACGCAAACTGACGGGGTGTGGGAGGGTGGAAAAATGTTACTGGGTGCCGTGAATATATGTGGATTAACGGATGGTGGGTGTGGGGGAAATGTTACTGGGGGCAGTGAAGATATGCATTAAAGGAGGGTGGGTGGGGGGAATGTTACTGGGGGCAGTGAAGATATGGATTAAGGGAGAGTGGGGGGGGGGGGAATGTTACTGGGTGGCAGTGAAGATATAGATCAATGGAGGGTGGGTAGGGGAAATGTTACTGGGTGAGAGCAAAAATGTAGATCATAGGTTGGTGGGTGGGGCAAATTTGTCCCATGTTGATGATGCAGAATGAAGGTGAGTGCGCAGGGAACATATCAATGGGGTGATCAGGTGGTAAACAATTTGCTCTTGTCATAGCACAGATGCAAATGGAGAGCGATGCCTAGACGCAGAACATGTGAGGGTGGGTGGGGCAAATATTTCCCATGTGGTGGCATACATGCAGACTATGGGAAGGTGGGTGGGAAAATGTGTCCCATGTGGTGGCATAGACGCAGACAATGGGAGGGTGAGTGGGGAAATATGTCCCATGTGTCGGCATAAATGCAGACCATGGGAGGGTGGATGGGAAAACATTTCCGATGTGGTGGCATAGACACAGACAATGGGAGGGTAGGGCAAATATTTCCCATGTGCCGGCATAAATGCAGACCATGGGAGGGTGGGTGGGGAAATATGTCCTATGTGGTGGCATAGACGCAGACAATGGGAGGGTGAATGGGACAAATATGTCCCATGTGTCGGCATTAATACAGACCATGGGTAGGTGGATGGGAAAACATTTCCGATGTGGTGGCATAGACGCAGACAATGGGAGGGTAGGTGGGGCAAATATTTCCCATGTGCTGGCATAAATGCAGACCATGGAAGGGTGGGTGGGGAAATATGTACTATATTGTGGCATAGACGCAGACAATGGGAGGGTGAATGGGACAAATATGTCCCATGTGTCGGCATTAATACAGACCATGGGTAGGTGGATGGGAAAACATTTCCGATCTGGTGGCATAGACACAGACAATGGGAGGGTGGGTGGGGCAAATAGTTCCTATGTGGCAGCATAGATGCAGACCATGGGAGGGTCTGGGGGTAAATGTTTTCCATCTGGGGAGTAGACGCAGATATGGAGACAGAGGGAGAGTTAGTCAAATGCTCCTCCCCCCCCCCTAAAAAAAAAAAAAAGAGGGAAAAAACTAGAAGTGGGTTACACGGCCATTGGTGAGGTGAGTTGCGGCGGGGATTGAGTGCAAGAGGCGGACAGGTCGATGACGTGACGAAGCATGGTTTATTGTTGTCGGTTGGAGTTTTTTCATCTTTGTGACCCCATTCTGTGAATGAACTCTCCCCGCGCCCCACGCCCCACGCCCCGCGCCCCACGCCCCACGCCCCACGCCCCACGCCCACGCCCCACGCCCCACGCCCCACGCCCCACGCCCCACGCCCCACGCCTCACGCCCCACGCCCCACGCCCCACGCCCGTGAACAGGGAGGCGGGATTGCGCTAGCCCTGCTACCTGGTTATTGCATTGCTGGTCTAGCCAGTCAATAACATTCGTGAGGTGAATTGCAAGCATACACATATATATATATATATGTTTTGTTTGTTTGTTGTTGTTTTTCGTTCTAGCAACATCTAAGGTCATAGCAGGATGGGTACTGACTTGAGACAGTGCGCACTCATATCGACTTTATAGTGCTGCCCCACTAGAAGACCATGCTGCCAGAACCATCACCTGATATCCCACTCAGTCACATTATCCTGACACTGAGCCAACCAGTCCTTGCCCTGTCCTAATAATGCCGAGCGCCAGGCTAGGAAGCGACAAGTATAAATATTTAAGTCATTGGTTTGATTCGACCAGGGTTCAAACCCATGACCCAATGATCTACCAACACGGGAGACGGACACTCTAACTCATTCGGCCATCCCGTCTGGTGTATATATATATATGTTTTTATATATATACCACCAGCACCAATCCTAACCGGGGTGCTTTACTGTGTTTATTGTTATTTGCGCCTGAGAATTTATGTAATGTATAACATATTATGCAAGTATAAAGCCGGGGAAGGGAACTACTTTATTATTATCGTATTGTATTCCATTGCTTCTATGTCCACCTTCTTGTGCCTCCCCGATGCGACCTGTGGCGCCATCATCGGCTGTTCCTGTACCTAACAGCCTCGGGAACCTCACTCGCATTGGAGAATTGTTCTTATATATATATATATACATTATACATATACATATATATACATATATATGCATATATATACATATATATATATATACACATATATATACATATATACATATATATATGTATATATACATATATATATATATATATAACTAGACTGGGCAGCTCGTGAGTTAGTAATACAAGAAAATGCCTCCAGGCGGCGCCACGTGTCTGCACAACCGAAACGTATAGTGTGTAAAATAGTAGTTAGATAATAATGCTTGTGAGTGCCTTTGTTATTAATATTCACATAATGAATTATATATTCACCTCCTGGGATCGAGCTCAAATAACTCATGTTAAGTGCAATAATGTCATTCAGAATCAGATACATAACATATTTCATCTCAGGAATACAGAGTACAGATCATGGGACCAGATCTTTAATGTGTTTATTGATGAAGAGATTTTGCTTGGGCGGGCACCATATGGGATGGCCAAATAAGCTGAGCATCCGTCTCCTGTTTTGAGTGGTCAAGGACTGGTTGGCTCAATGTCATGATAATATGACTGAGTGGGATATCAGGTCAGGCTGCTGGTGGCCTGGTCTCCCAGTGGGGCAGCAATATAAAGTCACCATGAGTGCGCACTGCGGTACCCGTCATGATATAACCTTAGATGTTGCTCGGATGTAAGACAACAACAACAAACAACAAAAATGAAAGCTCTGGGTGGAGTACATTGGGTACGTGGGTCTCTATAGCAATAACATGGCTAATTCCCCACTAAATCAATCCAAGGGAATACAATCAAACACAGGTGGCGTGTCTGGGGGTAGCGGTGGGTTTGGGGGTTCGGGGAGATTGCACACTACACGCAACTTGCACACCTAGCGCGTACTGTGTGCGTTTCTTTGAAGTCGCTAATTTAACCAATTGAACTGGCACAATTATGATATCCATCAGACATGGAGGGTGGGGCAGGGGGTTCAATCCATGCATACTTCCGCAATATTATGCTTATGCAATTCATGCTGCCACGCACATGAGGATAATTAAACCAATAGCAGACCTGCCATATGATGCGGATTACCTGTATCCGATACGGATGTTGGTGTTATTTATTGTGATACAGCCGTACTCCATTTTGATACAGATTTATATTTTAATCGATGGAAATAAAAATGTGTAACCACGTTATTCCCTTGTATGCATTCGACAACAGTATAGTATAATGGAACAATTGTTTACTGTTATTGCATAACTTAATCGACTGGCTGTCACAGCTGGGGATGCTGAGGCTGGCGAAAATCAATGACATATGCAGCTGATGTTCACCCACATTGATAAATGTTCTATGTGAATGTAATGTAGTTTGTTTTATATAATGTTTGAGTAATAAAATGATGTAATTGTATTTGCATGTTTTTTATGGTATGCGGGGCATATGTATATTAATTATTATGAGATACAGATTCGTACAGGATTTTAGGTGGAAAATACAGTTTGTCCTCCGAAAAATGTGGCAGGTTTGAAATAGACATCTGTAAACCATGTTTGATTCACCGTTGAAGTGCATGGCACTCGAAACCATGGGATTCAAATCCTGTCAAGTCTAGTCAATGACTTTGGAAATTTACGCTTGTCACTACCTGCCATGGCGCTCCGCATTATTAGGATAGGACAAGGAGCAGTGGAATGAGGCAAACCAATTATCATCGATTGAAATTCACTCTGCTTTCTCAATGAATGTAATAATAACAAATAAAATAAGCAGATTAAAGTTACATATTAAAGTTGCATAATGTTATGCGTTTGAGTTTGAGTTTCTGCAATATTTGGTTTTTGTTAAATATATAACTTTGATCATTATACATATAATATGAGCCCTATATTCCCAGCCCTGACCTATATTCTCAGACCCAACCTGTAATCCCAGCTCTACCCTATGTACCCAGCTCTGCCATACATTCTTTATTCCCAGCCCTGACCTATATTCACAGCCCTGACCTATATGCTCAGCCCCATCCTATAATCCCAGCTCTGCCCTATTACCCAGCCTCATTCTATATTCCCAGACCTATCTTATATTCCCTTGGTTGTCCTACATGCCCAATGATATCCTATACACTCCCAGCCTCGTTCCATATTCCCAGCCCTATCTTATATTCCATTGGCTGTCCTACATGCCCAATCCTATCATATACACTCCCAGCCCCATGCTATATTCCATATCCGTTTCATATGCCACCCCTATCCTATAAGTCCAGTCCTGTTCAATATTCCCAGCCCTGTCCTAGATTCCCAACCCCCATCCTATATTACCATCCCCATCCTATATTCCCAATTTTGTGCTATATTCCCTGTACCATGCTGTATTCCCATCCTCGTGTTGTATCCTCATCCCTACCCTATATTCCCATGCCCGTTCTAAATTCCCAGCCCTGTGCTATATTCCCAACCCTGTGCTATATTCCCATCCCCATCCTATATTCGCATCCCATTGCTATATTCCCTGCACCATGCTATATTCCCATCCCATGCTATAGTCCCAGGCCTGTGCTATATTCCCAGTTATGTGCTATATTCCCAACCCTGTGCTATATTTCCATCCCCATTCTATATTTGCATTCCCATGCTATATTCCGTGCACCGTGCTATATTGCCACCCCATGCTATAGTCCCACCCCATTGCTATATTCCCGCACTGTGCTATATTCCCAACCCTGTGCTATATTCCCATCCCCATCCTATATTTGCATCCCCATGCTATATTCCCTGTGCCGTGCTATAGTTGCACCCCATGCTATATTCCCAGTCATGTGCTATATTCCCGAGCTTGTGCTATATTCCCATCCCCATCCTATATTTGCATCCCCATGCTATATTCCCTGCACCGTGCTATATTGCCACCCAATGCTATATTCCCAGCACTGTGCTATATTCCCAGCCCTGTGCTATATTCCCAACCCCATGCAATATTCCCATCCCCATCATATATTCGAATCCCCATGCTATATTCCCTGCACCATGCTATATTCCCACCCCATGCTATATTCCCACCCATGTGGTATATTCCCAGCCCCGTGCTATATTCCTTGAACCATGCTATATTCACTGCACCATGGTATATTCCCATCCCATGCTATATTCCCACCCGTGTGCTATATTCCCAGCCCCATGCTATATTCCCTGCACCATGCTATATTCCCTGTGCCGTGCTATATTCCCACCCCATGCTATATTCCCACCCTTGTGCTATATTCCCAACCCCATGCTATATTCCCATCCCCATCCTATATTCGCATCCCCATGCTATATTCCCTGCACCATGCTATTTTCCCTGCACCATGCTATATTCGCATCCCTGTGCTATATTCCCTGAACCGTGCTATTTTCCATGCACCATGCTATAGTCCTACCCCGTGCTATATTCCCAGCCCCGTGCTATATTCCCTGCACCATGCTATATTCCCTGTACCATGCTATATTCCCTGTGCTGTGTTATATTCCCTGCATCGTGCTCTATTCCCTGCACCGTGCTATATTCCCTGTACAGTGCTATATTCCCTGCACCGTGCTATATTCCATGCACCATGCTATATTCCCACCCCATGCTGTATTCACTGCACCGTGCTATATTCCCTGCACCATGCTATGTTCCCTGCACCATGCTTTATTCCCACCCCATGCTATATTCCCACCCCCGTGCTATGTTCAATTCACCGTGCTATATTCCCTGCACTGTGCTATATTCCCTACACCGTGCTATGTTCCCTGCACCGTGCTATATTCCCTGCACTGTGCTCTATTCCCTGTACTGTGCTATATTCCCTGCACCGTGCTATAATGGCCAGCCCTGTCTCGCGTGTACTGACGTTGGCGTAGATCAACTCGTCACACACGTGACAACTGGGACGCTCCCCTCACCCCCTGGTGGAGAGTGCAGGAGGTGGAGGAATTAAGGCCCCCGGCCATAAAGGATGGGGTCGGCCGTGACCCTCAGCGTCCCAGCGACCTAATTCACAAACTGACAGAAACTCAAAAACATCTGACATCAGTGGACGAACTAGTGTCAGTGTTATGGGGAGGCAAACTCTGAGAAAATTGTGTTATAGAGATATTTTGGGTGGCAAGCTCTGTGGAAATGGTCTTTTAAAGGATTTCCAGCACCAATTTTACCTCTGAAAGGCAGTCGCTAGATCTAATATTGTGGGTAGCAGCTGTTATTGTGAAATGGGCCTATCGATTATTATCACCAATGTGACCTCTGATGGCAGTGGCGAGAACTACTATTATGGATAGCAGTTGACTTGCTGTGTGGAAAGGGTCTTATAGAGGATTTCCACCACCAATAGTATCTGTGAGGGCATTGGCGATATATAATATTGTGGGTAGCAAGCTCTGCGGAGATCGGCTATGGATAGAGGAATTCCACCACCAATCCTACTTCTGATGGCTGTGGCAAGAATACCATTATGGATAGTAGCTGACAGTTCTGTGGAGCGGTCTATTAATAGAGGATTTCCACCACCAATCTTACCTCTGATGGCAGTGGCGAGAACTACTAATCCCATTGCGTGTGCACTGCGGGAAAAAAAGGTCTATTGACTGGCATCGCTCGGTCGGTCTACTCTACCACGTCCTAGAACCAACACTGGAGTATATCAGATATTAATTTAAACACATTCCCATTGTGACTTTAGAAGGCTAATTTAAATATTTACAACACGGCAGGTCACAGGCTCAATACAAACAGTCTCCTCCGTTAACACTTTGCCTCCTGCTTCCGTTGGGTGGCGCTGGTGTGCAGAGCGTCTACTGGAGACACCATCGACCCAGGAGACGCCGCAGTGCCAGAATGGCTGGTCGGTGCTGGGGACCAGTGTAGCAGCAGCGTCTGCGCGTCTCTGCGCCACCTCCATTCGGGTGGCAGCACCGTCTATGGCCTCCTCCAGGCGCTCCGCTCACCACGCCACCACGTGACATGTGGCGGAACTAACACCTTGACGGTAGGGGTTTGGAGAAGGAAGGGAGCAAGTTTTACGTCCTGGCAACATCTAAGGTCATATCAGGGCAGGTACCGACTTGTGACAGTGTGCACTCATGGCGACTTGTTTAGTGCTGCCCCACTGGGAGACCAGGCTGAATACACCTTTCTTTATCAATCTTCTGCATATATATATATATATATATATATATATATATATATGGATAGTGATAAACACTTTATCGTGTGTAATAAGGTCTGTAATGGTCTTCCCCCCCTGGGGTGGTGGGTCCTGCGTGCTCCACCCACCCCCTTTCCTTGGTGTGGGACTCTCCACTTGCGTGGTAGTGATATATATTTGTGAGGTATAAGAGTTATGTAAGTATAAAGGCGCAAAAGGGAATGTTCCCTATATGATCACCCATATGTTGTGTACTACTTCATGGGTGACCCATTTTCACAGTTGGGCCAGGTGGCACCAACACCCACAACCCTACCAGTTGTGCGAATACTGTCACTCGCGCACTGGAATTATTTTATGAAGAACATTGATAAACAAAGCTGTGTATATATATATATATATATATGTATATATATATATGTATATATATATAGTGTGTGGATCACAATTAAAGCTGCTCACCGGGCGCGATGGCCGATTCGGTAGAGCGCGGTCCTCGCATGCAGGAGGTCGGGATTTCGGTTCCAGGTCGAGCCAAACCAATGATTTATTAAATTGATACTTGTCACTTCCTAGCCGCGTGATCAGCATTATTAGGATATGGCAAGGACTAGTTGGTTCAGTGTCAGGATAATGTGACTGAGTGGGATATCAAGTCATCATGGTGCTGGTGGCCTGGTCCCCTAGTAGGGCAGCACTATGCATTCGCCATGAGTGCGCACTGTCACAAGTCAGTACCCATCCTGATATGACCTTAGATGTTGCCAGGAGGTAACACTCCAACAACCAACAATCATACTTAAAGCTGTGTCTCTGATGAAAGCAGAACATTTTGAACAACCAAAGCACTTACCTGGATTTGATCCTACATATCAATCTAAAGGCCCTGTCACATTACGGCGTATGGCGGGAGCGTATTGAAAACCTACGTAGGTCCTGCGCGTGCCGGCCTATGATGACATTTGGTGACCTTTCGGGTGGCTTTGAGCGTATCTAGAACCTACGAGGAGCATACGAGGAGCGTATGAGGAGCGTATGGGAGCGTGCTGTGACATTTTTTGACAGTATGGGCCATACGCCCTCATAGGTCGAGTTTTTTTGAGCATGCACAAAAAAATGTGGACGGACGGATTTATGAAAGCGTATGGCGGTGTATGCCTCATACGCTTCACATAAGCCGGCATCTGGCGGCATCTGGCGGCGTATGAGTAGCGTATGAGTAGCGTATGCGTAGCGTATGAGTAGCGTATATGGCGTATGCCGATGTATATGACGTAACACGCCTACGCCACCATACGCTCCCGCAAAAAAAACCTAATGTGACAGCCCCTTTAGATACTGGTGTGTTTATTAAAGTTGCAGAGTCCGATGGTTTTGAATTTCTGTATTTTTTCTGAGATAAATATATTAGATCGATCACTATTATCTACTTTACATTACTTCAAAGTTACTTTTATTTCAAATGGTAAACTTTTGAGATATTTTGAGTGCAAGGATGGAAAATTAGTTTTGGCAATCTTGCCAAAACTCTGACACCATAGACTTCTTTAGTAACAGGTTCTGTTAAATTGACTCAGTATTGCCTTCTATGCGGACACAAATGCTTAATAAGTGCATCAGTATCTAAGTCAGATATCTAAAATCTAGATAATTGGTTTGGTTTTGAAAATTTGATATTTGATCGGACTATGCAGCTTTAAGCATCTGGTGCCATATATTAGAAGCCAGTTTAATAGAACCTGTTATGGCTGAAGTATATGGTGTCAGAATTTTGACATGCTTGTCCAAATTAATTTAGCATGTTTTCACTTCAAATATCCTCAAAGTTAGCCATTTAAAATGAAATGTACTTCAAACTAACGTAAGGTAGAATATATGATTAGCCTAATATATTTATCTCAGAAAATGACAGAAACTCAAAACTATCGGACTGTGCAACATTCCAGCTAATATGATTGAGATGGTGATAGGTTTAAACTTGCATAATCCGATGGATTTGAGTTGCTGTCATTTTCTGAGATAAATATATTAGGGTAATCAATATATTCTACCTTACATGTTTAACCCAACTCTACAAGAACCCGAGAGGAGGAGATCATGGTTGACGGAAACAAGCTGAACTCTGTTCCGGAATTCACCTATCTCGGAAGCACTATATCAAGTGATGGACGCATTGATGCTGAGATACAGAGGAGGATGGCCAAGGCTAGCGCATCTTTCGGCCGACTACGCCAGAGACTCTGGAACAACCACCATGTGTCCATTCGGGTCAAAGGTAAGATCTACCGCGCAATCGTGCTATCCACCCTACTATACGGAGCCGAGGCCTGGACAGTGTACAGACAGCAGGTGAAAAAGCTGCATGCCTTCATGATGCGACATCTGCGTTCAATCATGAGGCTAACCTGGAAGGACAAAGTGACGAATAAGGAAATACTCGAACGGATGGGGCTGCCCTCTATGGAAGATCTTCTGATCAAAAAGAATCTCCGGTGGACTGGACACCTCATGAGGATGTCATCAGACAGGCTACCAAAGCAGATCCTCTATTCTCAACTGTCTTCTGGCTACAGAAAGAGAGGGCGCCCCCGTCTCCGGTTCAAAGATACCATCAAGAGAAATCTGAAGCTGAGAGACATTAAGACCGACTCATGGATGCAACTCTCACAGCAGAGAGCTAAATGGAGAGCGGCAGTCAAGTAATGAAAACAGTCTTTGTCGCATCGCGACCGACAGCATGATGATGATGATGATGACATGTTTAATACTCTTATCCTTATCTGTAAAGTTAAAGCTGCATCGTCCGATGAAAGCATCACACTTTCAAAACCCAAGACACTTACCTAGATTAGATCTCACATATTGAACTTAGGTAATGGTGCACTTATGACACAAAGGCCATTAGCCATGTTCATCACCGCCAATATATTTGGATATATAATTTGGATAAATATATGAGGTATAAACTACTTATGCAAATATTATTCATGTACTTAATTCTTGTGCTTTGTTATTATATTTCTATTATCTGCATCTAGTCCTGTAATCTCATTCTTGAAGTAAGTTTTATTTTAAATGGCTAACTTTTGAGAAATTTGAAGTGTAGCCATGAAAAATTCATTTTGGCAAGCACTCATAAACTCTGACATCATAGATTTCTGCAGTAATAAGTTCTATTAAATTGCATCAGTATTCCCTTCTATGGTGACAAACAATTAATAATCGCACCAATATCAAAGTTAGATATGTAGAATCAAATCTAGATAATAGTTTTGGTTTTGAAAATTTGATGTTTTCATCGGACTATGCAGCTTTAAATAGAAGAATCTTCTTCTTTGTTCTATTACCTTTTGTACTGAATTTGATGCTGCCACATTTAACAATATGCACAACTATTTGGCTATTATTGCATTAACATTAATTATATTTACCATCAAATATGGTAGGATGGATTCGATCCACTTCCTTAACAGGGCTAAAGCGGTATTTATACCTTTGCTAACAAATATATCGATACAAACTCTCCGCCAAAAAATAAGGCTTCGCTCGTTAACTAACAAAAAAGCTTGTTTTATTCAATGACGCCTCTAGAGCGCATTGATTTTTATCATCGGCTATTGGATGTCAAACATATGGTCATTCTGATATATTTCTTCGGAGGAAACCTGCTGCCGCCACCTAGGCTACTCTTTCCGAAAAGCAGCAAGAAGTCTTTTACATGCACTTTCCCACAGACAGGACAGCACATACCACAATCTCTGATGAACCAGTGGTAGACCACTGGTTGGAACGGAAAATAACCCAAACTGTAAATGGGTCCACTAAGCAGGATCAATCGGATGACCCACAACTTCATGGGTGGACACTCCACCGCCTGAGTTACGGCTCACTCCATTTAACTAACAGATGTATCTAGACAAGTTAATAGTCTAATAAACAATATCCAAGTGAACATCAAATTAGTCAATTACCTTCTATATGTAGAAATATGCTATGGGATATAATAGTCTACAACGACAATCAAGGCAATGGGTATGTGGATTACTATTGACTAGACATAGGAACAGTGATGACATAGGACAATGGTGTATGTACTGTATAATCTATTATGCGAGTATAAATAATGCCAAAACTTGCTTATCTTGTTTGTACTAAACTAACTGGTGCTGCCGCAGTGGTGGTTTTCCTCACTAAATACCAACTGCTAACTCTGTCAGTGGATGAATAATTACATGTTTTAATACCCTTATCCTTATATGTGAGCTTAAAGCTGCATCGTCCGATGAAAGCATCACACTTTCAAAACCCAAAACACTTACCCAGTTTTGATCACACATATCAAACTCAGATAATGGTGCACTTATGAAGCAAAGGCCATCTCCCATGTTCATCACTGCCAATATATTTGGATATATAATCTTTTTTTTACATTTTTTTTTTATGACAAGTTTTTTTATTCTGCCCATAACGTATAAGCTCCTGCGAGGGTGCTTGTTTTCAACACTGGACAGCTGTGATACTGGTTTGATCTGGTCCTGCACTCAGGAGTGTTTACCTGATCTTTCTCAGGCCACCCTTTGCGGTTTTGGGTGTTAGTAGTTTCTATATAAAAAATTTCAAAGTTTTTTTTTCTTCCTAACCTGTATATGAATTATGATAACTCAGCCTACTATGTACATCTACGCAGATGACATACAGGCCTGCGGGAGAGGATCCCATCCCATTGTGGTTTGATACAGCATCCTTTGACACATGCCCTGTCCTTAGATAGTACACCAGTGTGCCAGAACTCCCCTGGATATATGAGGTATAAACTACTTATGTAAATATTATTCATGTATGTAATTCTTCTGCCTTGTTATTATATTTCTATTATCTGCATCTACTCCTGTAATCTCATTCTTGATATCTTCTTGGGTAGTTTGGGTTACTAGAGGTTGGGGTGCAGCGTGGAAAGCTTGAGATCTGCCCTCAAGCTGGCCCCCTAATTCCCCTCCTGCCCTCCAGGTGGCGCCTCACCCACCTATCATCTGCCCA
This sequence comes from Branchipolynoe longqiensis, assembly GCA_030323885.1. Classification (NCBI taxonomy): domain Eukaryota; kingdom Metazoa; phylum Annelida; class Polychaeta; order Phyllodocida; family Polynoidae; genus Branchipolynoe; species Branchipolynoe longqiensis. The sequence continues at coordinate 7,693,679 of CM059186.1, read as the reverse complement.
TTTCACCTCCGATTTGGTAATATGATACGATATATATGATGCACAATATTTCCCATGTCCAACGCCCCCAAAGTATTACAATATATAATTTGGATATTGTTGGAGTCGGTTCCCAGGAAAGGGGAAGCAAAGAGTGCCCGGTTAGAGGGGGGCTGCTGAGAATAAGGGGTGTTGGGAATCGAGAGGTGCCCAGAAGGCACACCAAAACATTAGGGAATATTCTTTATTTATATTCACATAATAAATTATATAGCACACACATATAAATATATATAAATGTATATATATATATATATATATATATATATATATATATATATATGGTTGGATGTACACATATTCTTCGCTTAATATTAATAAAGAAGACAAGACTAACACAAGAGGGTGTCAGGATCAGAGGGAGCCGTGCTTGATTTATTCCATCCCATGGCTGGGCTGCACCCGTCCTACCGTCAAATACATAAGTAAAGTTTTCGCTGGCGAATAAGGAATCCAGTGCATTTGAAACGGCCGGAAACGCTGGGCTTGCCGGCAGGCCAGTCAAATGAGGGCCTTTGTTCTGGAACGGAACGGCCGGACGGTACCTAGAAATAACACAACTGAAACGCACCCAATATTTACCCACACTAATTCACAACAATAATATGCTTCATATTCTCTGGTGGTGTTCTCTGTGGTGGAGTGGTTAGAGTGGTTAATAGCATATGTTAGCGCTAAAGACTATTGTGTCAGAACTGTGACATGCGTGTCAATATTAAGTTGGCATCTTTTCATTTAAAATATCTCCTAAGTTAGGTAATTAATGTAGAGGTTATTCAAAATAGTGTAGTGTTCTCTGTGGCGGAGTGGTTAGAGTGTCTTACTTTTTTCTAGGTCGGAGTTCTAATCTGAAGGTTGGTTCTTCGATTCCCCATGCCCCCCACACCTCTGCCAATTTGGATTTCCACCACTGTGTATAACTTACATCATCATCAAAGGCCAGTTGCTCTCATACCATGTCTATGTGCTGTGGGAGGTTAAAAATCCCTAGGGTCGGTAAAGGTGTATGCTTGGGCTTTCTATCGACAAACTGTCTGATATTGAAAACAAGTCTATTCAGACTTATCCATGATAGGCAGTAGAAATTTTCAAGAAAAAAAATCATATTTACATAATTCATTATATTCGATATATTAGAGTGATATATTAACATATATTTGAATGTATATGTGGATAGTTAACTGTACTTATATTTATGGATAAGGTATTTTGGCAACTTGTAGATGTTACAAGAATGTCATGTGCATCATTAACCACTCTGAACGTGTATACTTTGTGAATAGGTAAATGCCAACAGGCACGCACCCACCTCCCCCCTCCCCCCAACCCCACACCCCGTCTGCACGCGTGTAATTCAATACAGGAATCTAGGGGCTAGAAAGAAATCACTTACCTTCAACTCTCTGCCCACCGACAAGTCCCCCCCCCCCACCCCAGGGGCCACACCCTACCCACCCCACCCCACCCCACCCCACCCCCCACCAGGCTGCTTCTATTCTCCTCAGGGTAACATGGCTGGTGGTGGTCTGTGTGTGTGTGGATGTGTGTGTGGGTGTGTGTGGGTGTGTGTGGGTGTGAGTGTGTGTTTGGATGAGCCGGCGAATGGAATGAGTATAGCAGGTTGGGTGTGTGTAAGGGGGGTGGAGGAGGGGTGGGAGGAGAGGAGTGGGATAGGGGGGGGGAGGGGGCCGGGGTTACATGTAGATGATTCATGCTGTCAAAATGTGTGCCCGTGCTGTCGACGAACCGTCAGAGACCGCAGGGCGTGGTGGGTGGGGGGATGGGGGGGGGGAGAGGGATGCTAGAGCTGCCGTGGCTGGGTGGGGGTGGAGAGGTGTGGGTGGGGGTGGGTGGGGTGTTGGGGTGATGCCTTACTCAACATTGCCTCATCTGGCCATGCCGAATCACACAGCCGAGTGGACACCCTAAACGCCCAGAAATAACACTGCTTGCCCCCCTCCCCCCCTCACCCCCTACTCACCCCTCACACACACACACCCAACGCCACACACACACACACTCCACCCTTCCGCTGCCCCCGCTTGCAGTCCCGGGCGAAATTGATCAGGGTTGTGAATCAGGGGGGCGGGGCGGAGGGAGTAGGGGTGCGAGAGTGGGTGGGGGCGGTTGGGGCGCATTTGTGGGGGGGGGGGAGTTGGGGGATGAGGTGGGTGGTGGTGGAGGATGTGGGGGTGGGGGATGTGGGATGGAATTGTGGTGGGGGATGGGAGATATGGGTGGGGAATGATGGGAGGTATGGAGGTTGGGTTGGGGTTGGAGTTGGGGTTGGGGGGTTCGGGCGTTGGGTGGGGTGGGTGGGGGGAGATGGAGGATGTGTGTGTTGGGGTGGGTAGGGGGTGCCCCCAGTCAACCCCTGAGTGGACAGATCCAGGAGAATTAAGGGGTGAGAGGCTACGGTGTGGGTCACAGTGTGTGTGTGTGGGGGGGGGGGGGGGGGCGGGGCGAGAAGACAGTGGGGTGTGCCCTGATTGTGTGTGTGTGTGTGTGTGGTGGGGGGCGGAGGCGTTACTGCGCATGTCATCGGCGGCTATATTCGGAATGGATGCTCTATGTTTAAAACAAAATAAAAATTGTTATTTGGACAGCCGCGTCCCATATTGAATGTGGCGTGCTCGGCTGTTCCGTAATGAGTTCGGTCTGAGAGTCGTCTGCAGAGGGGTGGGGGCTTTGGTGTCCGTGACAGTGGTGGGGGGGGGCGGGGGGGGGGAGTGTGGAAAGAGAGGGTGATGGGAAGGGAGGGGAGAGGAGGGGAGTGGAGGGGAAAGGTCACCCATCATGCATCGGGATCAATACCTTGTTAAACCTTCTCAGGTACGCGTTTACAGTGCTGCCCCCCAACATACCCATACCCCCCCCTTTGCTGCCACCACCCTCTCCCTCTCCCCTCCCCCTCTTCCTCGCACCACATGGCCCTCCTCTTCTCCCTTTCCCATCCCTTTCGCCCACTCTCTCCCAGTGCGTCTTTTGAATGCGCTTCCCCTTCCCCCTTCTCCTCCTCCTTCCCCTCCTCCTCCCCCTTCCCACCCTCTCCCTAAACCCCCTCTCCTTCCCCTCCCCACGCTCTCTCCCATTTCTCCTATTCTCCCTTTTCCATCCCTCTCCCTCCCCTCCGCCTCCAATCCTTCTTCTCCTTCTCCTTCTCCTCCTTCTCCTTCTCCTCCTCCTTCTCCTTCTCTCCTTCTCCTTCTCCTTCTCCTCCGTCTCCTTCTCCTTCTCCTTCCCCTTCGACCTCCCTCTTCTCCTCTCCACCTTCTGCTGCTTCTCTTCCTCCTCCTCCTCTCCCCCCCCCCTTTCCCTCCCTCCCACTTGCTCCTCCTCTTCCCCCACCCTCTCCCCTTCCCTACCTGCATCTCCTTCACCTTCCCCCACCCTCTCCCTTCCCCATCCATGCTCCCCTTCCCCCTTCCCATTTCATCTATTTCTCCACCATCAACCTTTCTCCCCCCCCATCCTGCCATGATTGTACTTAATCCAGCCAGCTCTCGGTATGACGCGTGTAATAATGGCAGTGTAAACCGCTATCAAACCTATACCAGACGGGATGGCCGAAAGAGTTGAGCGTCCATCTCTAAATACAAAAACCAGACAATATGCTGGTACTGGGTGAGGTTGGTTGTTGGAGTTTGATGTCCTTGCAACGTCTAAGGTCATATCAGGACAGGTTTCGACTTGTGACAGTGCACACTCATGGCGATTTTATACTACTGCCCCACTGGGAAATCAGGCGACCCACACCATGACCCGATATCCCACTCAGTCACATTATCCTGATACTGAGCAAACCAGTCCTTTCCCTATCCTATTAATGCTGAGCGCCAGGCCAGGAAGTAACAAGTATCAATTTGGTATTCTCTGTGGCGGAGTGGTTAGAGTGTCTGACTTTTTTCTAGGTCGGACTCCTAATCCGAAGGTTGGTGGTTCGATTCCCCATGCCCCCACCTCTGCCAATTTGGATTTCCACCGCTGTGTATAACTTACAGCGTCATCAAAGGCCAGTTGCTCTCATACCGTGTCTATGTGGTGTGGGAGGTTAAAAATCCCTTGGGTCAGTAAAAGTGTAGGCTCAGGCTTTCTATTGACAAACTGTTTGATGGTGAAAACAAGTCTATTCAGACTTATCTTCAAGAAATCTTTTTTTTATAAGTCATCGGTTTGACTCGACCGTGAATTGAACTCCCGATCTCCTGCATGGGAGGCCTGCGCATCACCGATTTGGCCACCACGTCCGGTAGGACGGCCAGTTGAGGAGGCATGTCAATTAACCTGATGAAAGAATAGATCTGTTAAAGTGCTTTGAGGCTTGAATTGAAAGCAGAAGTGGTCAGAGAAATAAATTACACTGACAATATATTTAACTAAAAGAAAATTTGACAGGGCATATCCTTCGAATAGGATCCACAGTTTCAGAGTGTTTTTTTTAAAAAAATGGCATGGTTGAAAGAGAAAAAAAAAGAAAATTGTTTCGGCTGTGCAAAAGCAATTAGTGCACTACCGTTTAGATGGGCGTTGATTCAATACATGTGGCCAAGCTAGGCTAGCACTTCTACCCACTCAACACACACTGGTTTTTTGTTGACAAACTTGGCACCTATAATTGCACGCACTATCACCACCACGCACAAAAACGCAGGTGCTAGGAGAATTCCCAGAGAGAGGGAACACAACACCTCGCCGTTACTAACACAGGAATGGTTGGTTCTTGGAGCTTTGCGCCCTGGCAACATCTAAGGTCATATCAGGGCAGGTACTGACTTGTGATTGTGTGTACTCATGGCAACTTTATAGTGCTGCCCCACTGGGATACCAGACCACCAGCACCATGACCTGATATCCCCCTCAGTCACATTATCCTGACACTGAGCCAACCGGTCCTTGCCCTATCCTAATAATGCCGAGCGCCTGGCTAGGAAGCAACAAGTATCAATCTTTAAGTCATTGCTTTGACTTGACCAGGATTCAAATCCAACAATCTACCTAAATGGGAGACGGACGCTGAACTTAATTTGGCCATCCATCTAGTGAAAGTTTGTTTTATTTAACGACGCCTCTAGAGCACATCTATTTTTATCACTGACCATTGGATGTCAAGCATATCATCATTCTGAAATATTTCTTTGGAAGAAACCTGCTGCTGCCACATAGGTTACTCTTTCCGATAAGCAGCACAGGGTCTTTTATATGCACTTTCCCACAGACAGGACAGCACACGTACCACAGCCTTTGATGAACCAGTTGTGGACCACTGATTCTCAATGATAAGGGGGGATTATAAAATGTTTTCCATATCTCAGTGCTATGGTCAATTATTGGCAGAATGAGGCGAGGCATGGGGTGGAGGTGGGGCGAGGGGGCAGGGGGGTCTGTTCACGTGACCTCCAATTGAGCTGTGTTTGCTGTCTATGTGGCTTCTTGCATGAGAGTCAACTACTATGGCAGTTAACTTAACAAGAGGATGGCTGAATGAGTTGAGCGTCCGTCTCCCGTGTTGGTAGATCGTGGGTCCGAACCCTGGTCAAGTCAAACCAATTAATACTTGTCGCTTCCGAGCCTGGTGCTCGGCATTCTTTGGATAGGGCAAGGAGCAGTGGACTAAGGAAGACCAATCGTCCATGATTGAAATTTCCCCGCTTAATCAACTAACGTACAAAAAGGTAGTCTGTAATTGTGGTATACGCACATTGATTGATTACTTGTTGGTGATTTAATTCTGCATTGACATCATGAACCAGATGCGATGGCTGAATGAGTTAGAGCGTCCGTCTCATGTGTTGGTAGATTGTGGGATTGTGGCTTTGAACCCTGGTTGAGTCAAACCGATGACTTAAAAATTGATACTTGTCGCTTCCTAGCCAGGTGCTTGGTATTATTAGGATAGGGCAAGGAGCAGTGGAATGAGGAAGACCAATCGGCCACGATTTAAATTCCGCATGCTTAAACAACTATTATACAATAAAAAAACATATTTATGGTGAAAGGTTAGTGGTATTAATTTTCTCAGATTTCTTAATGACATTTAGATGCATAAATTTTAATTAACATACAATTTTAATTAACAGAAAAATGCCAAATTGTATTATCTTGTTTAAATTGCCAGAAGGTTTCACTTGTTATTTTACATTAACACGGGACGTGGCTGCAAAGAAAGAGGCATGCTAATTTAGGCTCCATCTTCAAGCTGCATAGTCCGATGAAATATCAAATTTTCAAAACCAAGCCAATTATCTAAATTTGATATTACATATCTAACTTAGATACTGATGCACTTATTATTATTAAGCATTTGTTTCTGAGTAGAAGGCAATACTGAGTCAATTTAACAGAACCTGTTACTGCAGAAGTCCATGGTGTCAGAGTTTTGGCATGCTTGCCAAAACTAATTTTCCATGTTTGCACTCAAAATATCTAAAAGGTTTACCATTTCAAATAAAAGTAACTTTGAACTAATGTAAAGTAGCTACTAGTGATCGATCTAATATATTTATCTCAGAAAAAATACAGAAATTCAAAACCATCGGACTATGCAACTTTAAATAATACTCACATAGCAAATTATACGCCTCTATTCTGCCAATAATTGACCATAGCACTGAGAAGTGAGATATGGAAAAAATTGTTTAATCCTCCCTTATTATTGAGAACAAGTGGTCCACAACTGGTTCATCAAAGGCTATGGTACGTGTGATGTCCTGTCTGTTGGAAAGTGCATATAAAAGACCCCATGCTGCTTATCGGAAAGAGTAACCTATGTGGTGGCAGCAGGTTTCTTCCAAAGAAATATGTCAGAATGACCATATGCTTGACGTCCAACGGTCAGAGATAAAAATCAATGTGCTCTAGAGGCGTCATTAATTAAAACAAACTTTCCTTCTTCTTTTTCTGTTCTTTTTTTACTATTGCTCACTTCAAATAGGTGCTACTCCCACAGCAAACTGAATTATGTAAAACAACATGATGTTGGATGAATAAACTTATTCCAGGTCTACCTTTGCCTCTGAATGATATTGTCGTGAACCTGCGTGTCCAGTTATTTCACTTGTTATTCGGCGCTAAAGCATCAACTTCTCAGACCTAGAATTGCTGCTTCATATCACTCTTAGATACTGGTGCAATTACTTAGCTTTTGTTGCTGCATCGAAGGGCATAATAAGTCAATTTAGAAGTTGTTATAATAGCTAACCTGTAGGGCGCCACAAGCACCACAACACCCACCATCAGTACCACCACTGCCAATATCAACCATCACCACCATCACTACCATTAAGTCAATTTAGAACTTGTTATAATAGCTAACCTGTAGGGCACCACAAGCACCACAACTCCCACCATCAGTACCACCACTGCCAATATCAACCATCACCACCATCACTACCATTAAGTCAATTTAGAACTTGTTATAATAGCTAACCTGTAGGGCACCACAAGCACCACGACACCCATGCCAATATCAACCATCACCACCATCACTACCATTAAGTCAATTTAGAACTTGTTATAATAGCTAACCTGTAGGGCACCACAAGTACCACAACCCCCACCATCAGTACCACCACTGCCAATATCAACCATCACCACCATCACTACCATTAAGTCAATTTAGAACTTGTTATAATAGCTAACCTGTAGGGCACCACAAGCACCACAAACCCCCAATCAGTACCACCACTGCCAATATCAACCATCACCACCATCACTAACAATAAGTCAATTTAGAACTTGTTATAATAGCTAACATGTAGGGCACCATAAGCACAACAAGCACCACAAGCGCCACAAGCACCACAAGCACCATGACCCCACCATCAGTACCACCACTGCCATCACAACCATCACCACCATCACTACCATTAAGTCAATTTAGAACAATAATAGCTAACCTGTAGGGCACCACAACCACCACAAGCACCATGACCCCACCATCAGCACCACCACTGCCATCACAACCATCACCACCATCACCAACATAACTGCCATCACAACCATCACTACCATCACCACGTTCACCACCATGACCACCATCGCTAGCATCACTATCAGCACCACCATTATCACCATCACTACCATTACCATCATAACCACCATTACCACCATCACCACCATCACCACCATCACCACCAGCATCACTACCATTAACATCATGACCACCAGTACCACCATCACCACCATCACCAACACCACCATTATCACCATCAACACCACCATCACTAGCAACACTACCATCAATACCATAACCACCACCACCACCACCATCACGAGCAACTAGCACCACTAGCAACACTACCATCACCACCATTACCATAACCACCATCACCACCATCATTATCATCATCACCATCATAACCATCACCACCATTGTTAGCATCATCACCATCATAACCACCATTACCATCACCCCCATCGTTACCATCATTAGCATCGCCACCATCATAACCACCATTACCAATACCACCATCATTAGCATCGCTACCATCATTAGCATCACCGCCATCATAACCACAACTACCATCACCACCACTACCAATACCTCCACCACCACCACAACCACCATCACAACCCCCAACCGCCCCCATCCAAACCACCCACCCAAAACCAGCCCCATCACTCCTCGCCCAATGCCCAGTTAGACAGCGAGACAGCCCCCCCCGACCCCCACCCCAACCCCTCCCGCCTGTAACACCCGCTACATCGACTAGCCCCAGTCGCAAGCCCTCCACAGCCATCCATCAACTTAAATTGCGTCACGATTTCATTAAGATTGAAAAATTACAGTAAAACGTGGTTTAACTCTGGTGGCCAGCCCAATAGGCACTAATAAGAGGGCCTGGTGGACGGGGCCGACCCCGCCCGTCCCCGCCCGTCACCGCCCGTCACCGCCCGTCACCGCCCTTCACCTCCTGTCCACCTCTCCGTGTGTACCGCCCGTCACCGCCCGTCCGCCGTCCGCCGTAACCGCCCGTCACCGCCCGTCCGCGTAACCCGCCCGTCCACCCTGCCCGTCCCCGCCCGTCCCGGCCGTCGGCCCGCCTGCCCGTCCGCCGTTCCAGCCCGTCTTCCACGCCGTCCACCCGTCCCGCTGGGCCGTTCTTCGCCCGTCCCCCCCCGTCTCCGCCCGCCCCGTCGTCAGGCTGTTCCCGGCCCGATTCGTAGCCCGTAACCCCCGTATCCGCCCGTCTCCGCCCTCACTAGCCCGTCCCCGCTCCGCCCTCCCCTACCAACCCTTCCCCTCCCCCTTTGCTCCTCTCGCCCTCTCCAGCCGTTTCCCGATATCCAACCTCTTCACCCCTCCCCGCTCTTCCCCGCCCTTCTCCCCTTCCTCCCCCACTATCACCCCATCTCTCCGCCCCTCCCTGCCCGACCCTCCCTCTCTCCCCCATCCGCCGCAGGGCCTGGCCCGGTCCCCCGCCGTCACAAAAATGCTCTGTGAATATGACACTAATTTCCGGGAAAGCCTGATAATGTCAGGGGTCATTAGGATGGAATGCATTCATATATGATTTTTTTTTACTGGGAGGTCCACGAAGTGTGTTGCGGGGTGGGAGGGGGGAGGTGGGGAGGGTGGGGAGGCCCCGGGGGCTGTTGATGGGGAGAGGGGGGGGGGAGTGGCAGGGTGGGGTGGGGATTACTGAATCTGTACAGTGGGTTAGTGGGGGAGGTGGGCTAGGGGGTGTGGGGGTGTTGGGGTGGTGTGTTGGGGGGTGTGTGGATTGTGTGGGGTGGGGTTATTTCTATTCAGAATGAACGTGGATGAGGTGTGGGTTCGGTGTGTGGGTGTGTGGGTGGGGGTGGGGTGTGGGGGTGTGTGGTGGGGGGGTGGGGGGTGGAAGTTGGGATGTGGGGAGTGAGGGTGAGTGGGGGGTTGGGGTGGGGGGGTGGGGTGTGGGAGTGGGTGAGGGGAGTGGGGGTGAGGGGAATGGTGGTGAGTGTGTGGGGTGTGGGGTGTTGGGGTGAGTGTTGGTGTAGGGTGGGGCTGAGTGGGGCGTGGGGTGCGGGTGTGTGGGTTGAGTGGCGGTGTGGAGTGTGGAGGTGTAGGTGAGTGTGGGTGGGGTGGGGTGGTGGTATGGGGTGTGGGACGTGGGGTGTGTGGTGAGTGGGGGGGGGGTGGCAGTGTGAATTGGGGGGAGGGTGTAATGTGTGAGACTAGGGTGGGTGTCCTGGGAGAGAGGATGTGACAGTACGTATATGTAGATGTGTGTGTGTGGATGGTATGTGTGAACATTGTGGGCCTTGGTAGATAACAGACAGGCCACCATGGATTGCAGACGGTGGGGTCAGCCGATATGTGGGGGACTATTGGAGAGTAATACATGGTGGTTGGAGAGCGACAGAAAGGACCCTTAGTTGTTTGGGTCTTTGTCAAGTCCTGGTCACATACACGTTAGTGAACGTAGTTTAACTAAGGATAGATTAACATGGGTGAAACGTTAAACTACGTTAAGGTATGGCAGGTTTTGGTTGATCACCTACCTAATAGTACGGATAAATACATTACGGTACGGATAAATACATTATGGTATGGATCCCGGTACGTTACGGTACAGATCTCGGTACATCCATCTACGTTGAACTACATTACCCTCCACTACGCTCAACTACATTCAACTTCGTCCACTAATGGCTATGTGACCACGGCAGAACGGCCAAGTATTGGGCTGATCAAAGTATGCTAGGGTGTGCAAGAGTACGCTAGAGTATGCTAGAGTACAGGAAGAAGTATGCTAGAGTATGCTAGAGTATGCTGGATGGGCGTGGCTTCAATAAGTATGCTAGAGTATGCTAGAGTATGCTAGAGTACATTATCATCACAGAGGCTACATCTGCCTTAAACGTAGTGATGTTTTGAACATGTCCAAAGCGTAAATCGGAACTCACGGCCCACACGTTCTTATCACATTCTCATCATGGAGAAGTATGGATGCCGGTACGTTCAACTACGTTTGCCTATGTTTGACTATGTTCAACTACGTTCAACTACGTTCAACTACGTTCAACTATGTTCAACTGCATTCAACTGCGTTCAACTAGGTTCAACTAACGTTCAACTATGGCCAACTACGTTCACTAATGTGTATGTGACCGGGCCTTCAGCGTCAGTAATTAGGGTTTGGTGGTCGGCGGGTGGACCAATGAGTGTGAGTGGAGCAGTCGCTCAACTCTACTCAAATGTGCGCGAGGTATTTATGTACTGCACGGTGTGTGTTTCTATTAGTGTGTGGTGTAATGTGTCAACAGAAGGGTGATGCTGATTGTGTACTGTTTGCTGTTGTTTTACATCCCAGCAACATCTAAGGTCATATCAGGACTGGTACCGACTTGTGACAGTGTCCACTCATGGCGACTTGTATAGTGCTGCCCCACTGGGAAATCAGGCCGCCACGACCATGTCCTGATATAGCACTGTGAAGTCCCCATGAATGTGAAATGTCGCAAGGCAGTCACAAGGCAGTCCCATCCTTATATAACCTTAGATGTTGCTAGCGCGAACAACTCCAATCAAGATATGAATATGTGCTATGTAATTCATTATGTGAATATAAATAAAGATTCTCACTTTTTGTTTTACAATAAAGTTGCCTAGTCTGATGGTTGATGGCCTCTAGTGTGTGAGCGAGTGACAGTATTTCGTGCCACTGGTAGGGTTGGGGGTGGTGGTGCCCCCTGGCCCAACTGTGAAAATGGGTCACCCATAAAGTAGTACATAACATATGGGTACTCATATAGGGAACATTCGCCTTCATGCCCTTGTACTCACATAATTCGTATACATCACATATTAATATGATCGTTTTCATCTATCTTATTTTAATTTGGATTCACCTTTTATATGAATTGCGATCTTTTGGAATATTTGAAGCGAAAACATATAACATTACCTGTGGCATGCACTTAAACACGGTGGACAGCATACCCTCGCCAGTAGCAGATTTAAACAAAATAAATTGACTTCACATTCTCTTCTGTGTAACAACAAAATCTTAATAAATGCACCAATGTTTGAATTGACTATGTAGGATAAAATCTAGGTTATTTTTTTTGGTTTGACAATGTTGATATTTGCATCGGATTATGCAGCTTTAAGTAACTATTATTTCCGATATCGTTGTCGATTTCACTAATCCACATAGAGTCACTTTCCTATACTACTACCACCTTGCAAGCTTGTTTGTTTTGTTTGTTGCTGTGTTACGTCCTAGCAACATCCAAGGTCATATCAGCATGGGTACCGACTTGTGATAGTGCGCACTCATGGCGACTTTATAGTGCTGTCCCACTCAGAAATCATGCCACCAGCACCATGACCTGGTATCCCACTCAGTCACATTATCCTGACACTGAGCACACCTGTCCTTGCCCTGTCCTAATAATGCTGAGTGCCTGGCTAGGAAGCGACAAGTATCAATTTTTAAGTCATTGGTTTGACTCGATCAGGGTTCGACCCCACGACCCCACGATCTACCAGCACGGGAGACGGATGCTCTAACTTCCTTGCAAGCTGCTCAGTTCAAGTTCATTATACAGTACAACCTCGTTAAACCAAGCTCGGCTAAACCAAACGATCGGTTAATCGAAACTTTTTTTGTCAGCCCAGCAAAATACTACCATTTATAATATATAAAAGTTGGTTAAACCAAAATCGGTTAATCCAAATTATTGGTTAATCCAAACAAAATTGTCGGGCCTCAGGCCACTTCCGGTACAGTTAAAACCAACTTGTATGTGGTTATAACGTCATCTGAGACCCCAGCAAGTTTTTTATATGATAAATGGTAGTATTTTGCCGGGCCACCGAAAAAAAGTTTGGATTAACCGAGCTTGGTTGAACTGGGTTATAATGTATATACATAAAAAAACAATAATAAAAGTGTCCACATACATTGTATATTACATTCATAATGCACCCGTGTTTTTACCAAAGCCAAGTCAAAGTCGAAGCCAAAGCTCGATTAAAGCAATGATCGGTTAATCCAAACAAATTTCTAGGGTCCCTTCAAGTTTGTTTTAATGGGGTTATTCTGCACAGTGTTTTTAGTGGTGGACCTATATAATCTGCCAGAGATTAGAACCACTCAACTCACCTTGCTTTCTTTGTCTCTCAACAGGACACGGTCGCCGAATCGATAGAGCGCAGGTCTATGTGTGGGAGATCGGGAGTTCAATAGTCGAGTCAAACTAATGACTTACAAAATTGGTACTTGTCGCTTCCTAGCATGGTGCTTGGTGTTAATAGGATAGGGCAAGGACTGGGTAGCTCAGGGTCAGTATAATGTGACTGAGTGGGATATTGGGTCATGGTGCTCATGGCCTGATTTCTCAATGGGGCAGCACTATAAAACCACCATGAGTGCACACTGTCACAAGTTGGTACCTGTCCTGATATGACTTAAGATGTTGCCAGGAAGGTAAAGTTCCAACAACCAACCAACTAACTTTCTTTGTCTCTTTCATATCGACTGACTCTATATCCTTATACAGTAAAACCTCTCTAACCGACCACCTCCACAGATCGACCACTCTCCGTTATCGATCGCTTTATTTCGGTCCCACCAATACCATGGTAACCATATTTTAACTCTCTAATCCGACCATCTCCCTAAATGGACCACTTAAAGTCGGTCCCAAGGTCGGTCGATTTAGAAAGGTGTTACTGTAGCTGCATACAATTCAAGTATGTACATATTAGTAGTCTGCGCTGACCTCTCAAGCAAGGAGACACATAGACAGGCAGGTGTGGTTGGGTATTTGGATCAGGGAGTTTAGATAATCGGATGGTTAGCGCATTAGCCCTAGAATAGTGTGGGTTCAAATACTGCTCTTTGCTTACATCACCCCGTGAAACTGGTTCCATGACCAGGATCCTCTACAAGCTATGTACTGAATGGTTGGTGAACTTACCATGTGTATACATATAAGAACATTGCCTGTACGAAATGGTCTATGGACACAAACCATTTAAAACATGCAACATACAATTTCAGCAGGATGAGTGTAGAAGTCTGTGATGACCTCTCCGGCAAGGAGTCACATAGACAGTTAGACAAGGATAATCTAAGGCATTATCATGAACATGAATGTTAAAACCAAACCCCACAAAGGGGAGGCTAATGACTAACATGTGTACATATATATATACGATACCCAGACTCATAGAGGTGGACAATAAAGTAACCAAAATCCAGCAAACAGAAACGGAAATAGCCCTGTATGGGCGCCGCCATTTGTTTGTTTGTTTGTTGTTGTTTTACGTCCTAGCAACATCTAAGGTCATATCAGGACGGGTACCGACTTGTGACAGTGCGCACTCATGGCGACTTTATAGTGCTGTCCCACTGGGAAACCAGGCCGCCGGCACCATGACCTGGTGTCCCACTCAGTCACATTTATCCTGACACTGAGCACACCAGTCCTTGCCCTATCCTAATAATGCCGAGCGCCTGGCTAGGAAGCGACAAGTATCAATTTTAAAGTCATTGGTTTGACTCGACCGGGACTCGAACCCACGACCCCACGATCTACCAGCACGGGAGACGGACGCTCTAACTCATTTGGCCATCCCGTCTGGTCGCCGCCATTTGTATACTCATGTTGAATAATCAAATTCTGGAAATAGCTCGTTGAACTTCGCTATACGCAGCAAAGAGGTTTGATGACAGCCATTGGTTAATAATATACTAGTAACACAGTGCAAAACATCGATTTTAATCAAAATTAATAGAAATAAAGAACAATTTGGCATAAACATGGATGCACAAATGCAATATTAATAGTATATTCGGTGAAAATGATGACCGTATTCGATTATCATGACTGCGACTCAGGTCACCTGAGGCGCTAGAATTTCAAATCAAACACTGCAAGTGGAGTAAAAAAAATACTATCGAATACGGCCACTAAGGATGGTGTGTGTGTGTGTGTGTGGAGGGGGGGGGGGTCCTAAGCATTGCTTATTCATATTATATGTGATTACCTACTGATCTTACTCATAATTATATATGTTCTAGAGGGTGATGAAAATGAGAAATATTGCACCTAGAGCGGGAACCGAACCCACATCCCTTGTAACCGGGCCAGTGCAGTGTGCTAACCATTACACCACCTAGGCTCCCTGATGTCATCACCCTATCCCCGCAGACGATATGGCTGAATGAGTTAAGCATCTTTTTCCCGTTTTGGGAGATCGTGGGATTTGAACCAACGGGTTCAAACCCTGGTCGAGTCAAATTAATGGCTTAAAAACTGATTATTGTTGCTTCCTAGCCAGGCGCTCGGCTTTATTAGGATAGGGCAAGGACTGATTGGCTCAGTGTCAGGATAATTTGACTGAGTGGGATATCAGCTCATGGTGCTAGCGGCCTGATTTCCCAGTGGGGCAGCACTATGAAGTTGCCATGAGTGTGCACTGTCACGAGTCCGTCCCCATCCTGATATGACCTTAGATGTTGCCGGGACGTAAACCTCCAACAACCGACCAACCCTGTCCAACCCGACCTGTGTTATGTTGCTTCTGACCTGAGAAGTCAGTGTGGTCACCTACATACAAAGAAATAATCCTCCGGTGCGACAGACACTTGTCGACACCCGATGGAGGGGAGGTG
This sequence comes from Branchipolynoe longqiensis, assembly GCA_030323885.1. NCBI lineage: Eukaryota > Metazoa > Annelida > Polychaeta > Phyllodocida > Polynoidae > Branchipolynoe > Branchipolynoe longqiensis. Next base: position 7,678,032 of record CM059186.1, on the reverse strand, counting down.
GGAGCAGGGGAGTCACCAGTCAAGTGCGGAGTCTTACGGAGAATAACAATGGTATTCAAATAATATAATTATATAAACATATCTCCAGTACAAATTAGGAAGAAACAAGGAGGTAGTGGGTTGAGTAGTTTAATCTCTGGCAAGGATTACAGGCCCTTGCCCCTAAAAAAAAGAAGAAATCCTCCGGTGCGACTAACACTGGTCTACATCCGGTGGAGGGGAGGAGGGTAGGTGGAGCCACCGGCAAGTGTTGGTCTTCCGGAGTATAACAAATAATAGTAATAATTAACCCTTACGTATCTTTGTACTAGCATAATGCGTTATACATCACATAATATATATTGGAAATAATTCCCATCACATTTTTATTCTCGCATAATACGTTAGACATCACATAAATCACACTGATGCAACTGACACTGGTCAAAATCCGGGGGTGGGCGAGATGGCGCCACCGGTCAAGTGTTGTATCTTACGGAGGATAACAATAATAATAATAAGTAATATTCCCTTACGTATCTTTATACTTGCATAATACGTTAGACATCACATATATATTGATTTATATATATTATATATATTATATATATTATATATATTATATATATCATATATATTATATATATTATATATATTATATATATTATATATATTATTATATATTATATAAGATTTTATATATTATATATATTATATAATATATTATATTATATATATTATATATATTATATATATTAATATATTAAATATTATATATATTATGTATATATATATTATTAATATTACATAATTACAATATTACATGTATTACATATGTTACATATGTTACATATGTTACATATGTTACATATGTTACATCTGTTACATATGCTACATATGTTACATATGTTACATATGTTACATATGTTACATATGTTACATGTGTTACATATGTTACATATGTTACATGTGTTACATATGTTACATATGTTACATATGTTGCATATGTTACATATGTTACATATGTTACATATGTTACATATGTTACATATGTTACATATGTTACATATGTTACATATGTTACATATATTACTACATATATTATTACATATATTATTAAATACATTATTACATATATTATTACATATATTATTACATATATTATTACATAACATCATCATCATCATCATGCTGTCAGTCGCGATGCGACAAAGACTGCTTTCATTACTTGACTGCCGCTCTCCATTGAGCGACATTTCATGAAAGCTGCCTGCAAAAGTGTTGAAGTGCTGCTGGCTTTTGCAAGTTACCAGCGGCACTCTCTCGGGGAGCAAATAGAGGTTTCACACCGCCAAGAACATGTCAAGACAGGCGCAAAACTATTTGTCCCTGCAGTGGCTGGTTGGGAGATGTTGGGAGTTCCATACATCAACCACCCTTAATGTTGCCACAGTGACATGGTTTTCTGTTTAGGGTTTGCTCCCTTAGCCTTCGGTTCTGTCAAAAATTGCATATATTATTCCATATATTATTCCATATATTATTACATATATTAGTACATATATTAGTACATATATTAGTACATATATTAGTACATATATTATTACATATATTACATATATTACATATATTATATATATAAGGTTGATGTATTTGGTGCGGATATAATGGCTTACTTAGCTGAAGTGATGAATGTGTAACGCAATGGGTATTTTGACTGTATGCACGCCTAATGGGTAGAGTGTTTGTGGATGGTGGGTGGGTGGTGACTGACTGTGTCACACGTGTGTTAGAGGTGTCAGCATTAAGGACAGAATGGAGAGGAGAGGTGGTGGTGGTGGACGATGGAGAGAACGGTGAAGCCGAGAGGGGGAGGGGCTGCAGAGGAGTTTGAGGGGGGAGAAGGCACTGCCACCCACCCACCCAGCCACTCACCCACCCACCCACACATTCAGTCTATGCGTCTCGTCGTGCCAGAATGGATTTCAATATTTAACTAGGTCACGTTCGTGCGGACAATTTAAATGCGCGTGCCGAGTCCTCGCGTTCATTTCCTCGCCACATTATATCGGCCAATACCCTGACGTCGACCCCCTCCCAACCACCCACCCACCCACCCACCCTTCCTCCCTCAATCTCCCAATCCCTCCCTTGCCTGTCCACCCACAAAACTTTCCCGCAGAGAAACCTGGTAAAAAAAATAACCCGCCAAAACCAATCCAAATAAACCCAAATAAAAGTGTTACTCTTAATAAAATTGCTGGACACAAAATGCATCCGACGGTAGAAATCTTATGTGTGCGCACAGACAGACAGGCCACCATCACTACCACACAGCACCTTCAGGATCTGGACGCCATTATTAACAGTCAGACGACACTGCGCATGTTCAGTGAAAACCACCGGAAGCAGTGCCGGGTTTATTTACGCGGGAAGCAGACGACAATTCGAGGAGGCGGCGCGTCATGTCGGAATTGGCTTGAAATGCAGAACATGGGCTATTCATGAGGCGGGGCTTTCGAATAGGGCGTCGTTCAGGGCCTTGTATTTCCCCACTGAACCGAGCTCCGACAGCACATGGTCGGAATATCGGATTGGGGGGGGGGGGGGGGGGGAGGGGGAGGCGTGTAAGTTAAAGTTGCAAAGTTCGATAATTTTGTTGGTAAGTTTCTGGACATATTATGTTCAGATTTGAAAAATAAACAGCAAAAACATTAGGTTCACCATTCTGTACTTTTGGGGGAAGTAGGTTATATTTTATAGGGTTAATTTTGGAGATATTTGAAGTTGCAAGATGGTACCTTACTTTGTTGGAGTCCACGTTGAAATGTTTGAGATTGTCGGGCTTCAATTAGCATGCATATCGAAATGCTGGACATCATACGTTTCAATAGCTCCTGTTTTTTCAATTCTGATTAAATTGATGAAGTATTCCCTTCTACGCAGCAATGGGTGTTTATTTAATAAGTGCACCAGTATCTAAGTTTCATGTGTAGGCCCAAATCTAGGTTTGTATTTTGGTTTAGAAAAGTTTATGCTTTCATCAGGTTATAGACCTTTAAAGACTTAAGCTAAGATTCCTTATATGCGGTATGCGGTATGCGGTATGCGGTATGCGAATGGGGGGATTTATTCTACACGGTAAGCGGCAAGCGTCTCCCCACCCCCACCACTACCATATGTTTCCACTCAGCACCCATGTGTGTGATCGTTCCGTAATGCTCAGTCGCCTCTCCTCGTCTAAAACTAATGGGCAAGTGCGACTGATGTTTCTCTTCGCATACCGCCTGCCGCATGCTGCATGCCACATGCCACACCGATCGCTACAGGAACCGATCGAGTTGTCGCATTCGCATTCACATTCACATTCACATTCGCATTCGGATGTAAGGAATCACCCCCATTGACTTAGATGCTTTCCGATTTTTTCACGCATTCGCATTCGCATACCGCATACCGCATGTAAGGAATCTTAGCTTTAGTTAAATAGTAACAAGATTCCTTTAAGGGCGGTGCACGCTGTTCAACAAAGAATTCAAATGTTATTGCTAATCATTTCCGGATAACTGCTTTAAGTGAAGTGTGGAGAGGTAGCAGCATCGTTGGTTAAATCTGCATAGTCCAATGAAATATCAAATTTTCAAAACAAAACCAATTATCTAGATTTGATTTTATATAACTAACTTAGATACTGATGCACTTATTGAGCATTTGTTTCTGCATAGAATGCAACACTGAGTCAATCTAACAGAACCTGTTACTGCAGAAGTCTATCTATGGTGTCAGAGTTTTGGCAAGCTTGCCAAAACTAATTTTCCATGTCTGCACTCAAAATATCTCAAAAGTTGACCATTTAAGATAAAAGTAACTTTGAACTAATGTAAAGTAGATACTAGTGATCAATCTAATATTTTTATCTCAGAAAAGATACAGAAATTCAAAACCATCGGACTATGCAACTTTAAACATCCTTGTGCTTGTGTTAACTTTCAGGTGCTTTTTGTTTTGAAATAGATACCTTTTTTCTCGATTCATCCCAAATCATGAGCCAGAAATGTGAAGATGTCTGCAGAACCATGCTATAACCGAGTTTTGTGTTGAGCTGCAGGAGGGAGCTACCCTAGTATGGTGTTTCAATTTGAACTCAGGGGGTCCTATTTTCTCGATTCAACCTAAGTCTCATCACTTAGAACTGTAAAGACATTTCATCAAACCATATTCTAACCATGTTTGCGTTGACTTGCAGGAGACTTCGCAAACAGATTCACTTTTGACGCAGGCGCCTATTTTCTGGATTCAACCTAAATCATCACCTAGAACTGTAAAGACATTTTACCTGACCATATTCTAACCTTTGAACGTGGTCGCCTGCTTTTCGATTCAACTGAAATGACCTAGAATTGTCAAAACATTTCAGCGACCTAATTGTAACCATGTCTGTGTTGACTTGCATGGTATATCTTAGATAACAGGTTCACTTTTGACACATGCCTTCTCGATTCAACTAAAATCTCATCACCTGGAACTGACTGTAAACACATTTTACCTCACCATATTCTAACCATGTCTGTGTTGAATTGCACAATATATCTTAGCTAACAGTTTCACTTTTGACGCGGGCTCCTATTTTCTAGATTCAACTTAAATCTCATCACCTGGAACTGACTGTAAACACATTTTACCTCACCATATTCTAACCATGTCTGTGTTGAATTGCACAATATATCTTAGCTAACAGATTCACTTTTGATGCGGGCTGCTATTTTCTCGATTCAACTTAAATCTCATCACCTGGAACTCTAAGCACATTTTACCTCACCATATTCTAACTGTGTTGAATTGCATGATATATCTTAACTAACAGTTTCACTTTTGACGTGGGCTCCCATTTTCTAGATTCAACTTTCTAGATTCATCACCTGGAACTAAGTGTAAATACATTTCACCTCAACATATTCTAACCACATCCATGTCACATTTCGGGCATGCTGGGCTACTATAGGACGGCTCCGCGTTTCGATTTCGACCCAAATCCCCTCCACTTCCCGCGCGAGGCGAACTTCTGCCGAGATTAGATTTTAATCACGTGACTCTTTTGTCTTGAGAAAAATGGCGACGGACATGAAAAGGATCGCCGCGAGTCCGGGAGTTCTAAATAGCCCGGCGAATAGGGTCTAAAGCAGAATGCAATTAACAACCGATTCCTTCTAATTATCAACTTTAATCAGCTTTCTCCCGCGGCGTGAATATTATATGAGATGTTGGGAGTCTGCGTAACAGGGCCCACGTGAGTGCTTAACAAATCAACGTCAGTTATCGCAAATATTTCTTTGGGCATTTTCCCCTGGTTGTTTTCTACATTTTTTTCTCATATTCGAAATATTATGAAGCTTTCATCCTTTTTTCACAAATTCTGGAGAGTCTGCGCAACAGGGGATGTGTGGGTGCTTAACTAACAAATCAACATCAGTTATCACAAATATTTCTTTGGGCATTTTCCCCTGGTTGTTTTCTACATTTTTTTCTCATATTCGAAATATTATGAAACTTTCATCCCTTTTTCACAAATCGTTGAGAGTCTGCGTAACAGGGGATGCTTGGGTTCTTAACTAACAAATCAACATCAGTTATCGCAAATATTTCTTTGGGCATTTTCCCCTGGTTGTTTTCTACATTTTTTTCTCATATTCGAAATATTATGAAACTTTCATCTTTTTTTCATAAATCGTTAGGGGGTCTGTATAACAGGGGATGCATGGGTGCTTAACTAACAAATCAACATCAGTTATCGCAAATATTTCTTTGGGCATTTTCCCCTGGTTGTTTTGTCATTTTGTTCTCATATTCGATATATTATCAAACTTTCATCCTTTTTTCATGAATCGTTCAACGATTCATTCTAAATGCCGAGAGCCAAGTTGATTGATTATATTTTTAGAGTGAGTAGGCTGACCTACTTTCGCAGTGGACCATCGTGAATGTACAATTCGGTGAGTTAATTGTGTGTGTGTGTGTGTTGGTGGTGGTGGTGTGGGGTGAAAGAGTGGGCAGGGCGTGTTTTGTTTTTGGGGAGTTTTAAGTCGCATTGGTGCGCTGAAGGCTGCACATCTGCAGCACTGTATGGGCACCGCTGAAAGCAGTCCCATGTGGTCGGGACTGAAATTTGGCGTGGCTGTGTTCTTTGTTTTTGTTTTTGGGGTGTCTTCAGTCGCATTGGTGCTCTGAGTCTGAGGGCTGCAAATCTGCAGCACTGTATGGGCACCACTGAAAGCGATCCCATGTGGTCGGGAGTTGGATTCCGATGGGTAGTGGTCAGAGAAACTGGGGGGGGGGGAGCAGGGGGGAAGGATAAAGGCAGCCCAAGAGCCCAACCACAGTCCTCTGCGAGGGCCGTGGGAGGCTGGGTGGTTGGTGTAGTTTTACGGCCCAATAAGACCCTAGGCAATACCAGGACATGCACCGACTTGTGACAGCGCACACTCATGGCAACTTTATAGTGCTGCCCCACTGGGAAATCAGACCGCTGGCACCATGACCTGATGTTCCAGACAGTCACATTATCCTGACACTGTGCACCCAGTCCCTGACCTGACCTCATAAAGCAAAAGGTAACTATTTTACAAGTCATTGGTTTGACTCGACCAGGATCCAAACTTCAGTCCCTCCAGATTCACCGGTATGCAGAGTAAGTCTGGCCAAGGCTGGAGGAAGAAGTGAATTGAGGATGGGCTTAGTTAGGCAGTGGGTGTGGTTACCCGTTAGTTGTTAGTGAAACTTAGTGGTTAGTTGGTAGTGGTGTCAAGTCAGGTATGGGGACGAGGTGGGGCCTGCTGTGTTGTGATGCAGACAAACAGGGCAGTACACCTCCCTCCCCCCACCCACACCCCCCAACCTCCTCCACACACCCAACACATGACACATCCCTCCCCCATACCCCCCCCCCCGCCCACACACACGCTGTGGTGCCATCAACAGATCTGCCATCAGTGACTTCATGGAGGACTCTGACCGCCAACTCAGTGACAACAGGGCCGCTCTGGCCATCCTCTCCAGGATTTCCAAGTCATCCTGGAACGCACTTGCTCTCTTCTACCGCCAAAACGCAGATATCATCAATGCTGTTGGTCACCTAAACCCTGACACCGAGGACTAGCAGGCCCCTCTTGACACCACTACCAATTAACCACTAATTTTCACTAACAAATAACATGTAAGCCCACCCAAGCCCACCCTAACTAATCCCATCCTCACTTCACTTCTTTCTCTGGCCTTGGCTGGACTTACTGTGCATACCGGTGAATCTGGAGGGACTGAAGTTTGGATCCTGGTCGAGTCAAAGCAATGACTTATATAATAGATACTGGTAGCTGCTCAGCGCTTGGCGTTATGAGGTCAGGACAGTACTGGGTGCACAGTGTCAGGATAATGTGACTGTATGGTGCATCAGGTCATGGTGCCGGTGCTATGTTTCCCAGTAGGGCAGCACCACAAAGTCACCATGAGCATGCGCTGGCACAAGTCAGTGCACGTTTTGGTATGGCCTAAGGTCTTACTGGGGCGTAAAACTACACCAACCACCCAGCCTCCCCCAGCCCTCTCAGAGGACTTTGGGTGGGCTCTTAGGCTGCCTTTTTCCTTATTCCTCCACCCCCATTTCTCTGACCACTACCCATCGGAAGCCAACTCCTGACCACATGGGACCGCTTTCAGAGGTGCCCATACAGTGCTGCAGATTTGCAGCCTTCAGAGCACCAATGCGACTGAAAACTCCCCAAAAACAACAAACACACAACTGGAGAGAGAGAGATGCGGGCGGAGGGTAGGGGGAGGTGCAGGGGGAGGGGAGAGGGAGGGGGGAGGGGAGGGAGAGGAAGAGGAGGAGAGGGGGAGAGGGGAGGGGAGGGAGAGGGGGAGAATGGAGGGGGATTGGGCAGGGGGGCGGGGGGAGGGGGGAGTGGGAGAGGGGTGCAGCCCAGGGCTGGGTCGCCGTCTTACGTAATAAGGAACGGCCCGGATAAAGACGTGCTCAAACGGCGCGCATTATGCTAATGAGGAAGCGCTGGCGCATGCGCGGCCTAGTGTATGGTGGACGGGTGGGTGGGGGATGGGGGAGGGTGGGGGGTGAGCGCGTCGTCGGATAATTAGTCTCATCCTCACCTCGTAATAACGGATGCGTTCCGCCACACACGAGTCCCGCCCCGCCCCCTTCCCCGCCCCTTCCCCGCCCCTTCCCCGCCCCTTCCCCGCCCCTTCCCCACCCCTTCCACTGCCCCCGCCACCCTCCCCCTCTGCTCTCCCTGATCCCTCATATCCACTCTCCTCTCCACTCCTCTCTGCCTCCCTCCCCCTCCCCTTCTCTTTCCCCTTCACTCCTCTCTGCCTCCCTCCCGCTCCCCTTCTCTTTCCCCTCCACTCCTCTCTGCATCCCTCCCCCTACCCTTCTCTTTCCCCTCCACTCCTCTCTGCCTCCCTCCCCCTGCCCTTCTCTTTCCCCTCCACTCCTCTCTGCCTCCCTCCCCTCCCTTCTTTTCCTCCACTCCTCTCTCCTCCCTCCCCCTGCCCTTCTCTTTCCCTCCATTCCTCCCCCTCCCCTTCTATTTCCCCTCCACTCCTCTCTGCTTCCCCCCCCTGCCCTTCTCTTCCCCTCCCACTCCTCTCTGCCTCCCTCCTCCTCCCCTTCTCTTTTCCACCTCCACTCCTCTCTGCCTCCCTCCCCTCCCCTTCTTTTCCCCTCCACTCCTCTCTGCCTCTTCCCTCCCCTGCCCTTCTCTTTCCCCTCCACTCCTCTCTGCCTCCCTCCCCTCCCCTTCTATTTCCCTCCACTCCTCTCTGCCTTCCTCCCCCTCCCCTTCTCTTTCCCCTCCACTCCTCTCTGCCTGCACTCCCTGCCTCCCTCTCCCCTTCCTTTCCCCCTCCTCCTCTCTCCCTCCCCCTCCCCTTCTCTTTCCCCTCCACTCCCTCTGCCTCCCCCCTCCCCTTCTCTTTCCCTTCACTCCTCTGTGCCTCCCTCCTCCCTTCTCTTCCCCTCCACTCCCTCTGCCTCCCTCCCCATCCCCTTCTCTTTCCCCTCACTCCTCTTGCCTCCCCTCCCCCTTCCCTTCTTCCCCTTTCCTCCCCCTCTGCCTCCACGTCCCCTTCTCTGTTCCCTTCATTCCTCCCCTTCCCTCTTCCCGCTTTCCTCCCTCCCTCTGCCTCCCCCTTGTTCCCCCTTTTATCTCCCCTCGACCTTCCCCCTCCCACCCCCATCTAGCCCATCCCCTCCCTCCCTCCCCATTTCCTTCAATCTTTTCCCTCCCTCTGCAATCCAATCCCCTTCCCTCCCCCTATTCCTTCCCCTCTTCTACAGCTCGCCCCACCACTTATCCCGCCTCCTCCCCGCCCTCCCACCCACCCTTTCCCCACCTGCCGGCGACCTCTGTTGTCCTCGTGTCCTCCAGTCAGTCGGAGCCTGTACCTACCCTGGATATGTAAGTGTGCGTGGGGTGTGTGGGTGTGGGTGCGGATGACTGGGTGTGGGGTGGGAGGGAGGGGGGGCGCAATGTGAATGGGGAGAGGAGAGTTATGTTGGGGAGAGGTTCGTTATGTAATGAACGTGGGGCGGGGGGCGGGGGGAGATGTAGGGGGAGAAAGGAAGATGCGCATGAAGCGTGGGGAGCAGAGGGTGTTCATGTGGGGGTCACAATGATGTGGGGTTTACGAAGGTTGTGGGGTGATCTGGTGGTTTCTAAGGAGAGAGAGAATGGTGTAATGTGGGGGTCACACTATATTGTAAGGGGTGTAGGATCGTATGATGTGGGGGATCACATTGTACTGTTTGTTGTTGGTTTACGTCCTAGCAACATCTAAGGTCATATCAGGACGGGTACCGACTTGTGACAGTGCCCACTCATGGCGACTTTATAGTGCTGCCCCACTGGGAGACCAGGCCGCCAGCACCATGACACTGTACTTAAGGGGTGATGTAGGGGTGATGTAGGGTTTAAGTGTCCTGTAATGAGAGAGAGGATGTGCGGGCGATGTGGGGATTACAATGCGTTGTAATGGGTATAGGACGGTGTGATGTGGGGGTCACATTGTATTGTAAGGAGGGAGAAGTTGTGGGGATGATGTGGGGGTTACAATGTATTGTTAAGTGTGGAGAAGAGGGTGTGGTGTGGGGGGTACAATATATTGTAAGGAGAGAGAGGATGTGGGGGTGATGTGAGGTTTACAATATAATGTAAGGAGAGAGAGGATGTGGGGCTGAGGTGAGGTTTACAATATAGTGTAAGGAGAGAGAGGATGTGGGGCTGAGGTGAGGGTTACAATGGATTGTAAGGAGAGAGAGGATGTGGGGGTGATGTGAGGTTTACAATATAGTGTAAGGAGAGAGAGGATGTGGGGCTGAGGTGAGGGTTACAATGGATTGTAAGGAGAGAGAGGATGTGGGGGTGATGTGAGGTTTACAATATAGTGTAAGGAGAGAGAGGATGTGGGGGGTGATGTGAGGTTTACAATATATTGTAAGGAGAGAGAGGATGTGGGGGTGATGTGAGGTTTACAATATAGTGTAAGGAGAGAGAGGATGTGGGGGTGATGTGAGGTTTACAATATAATGTAAGGAGAGAGAGGATGTTGGGGTGATGTGGCGGAGTTTTAGCGCAATGTACAGCGAGAGAGAAAGGAACAATGTGTGCGCCTGTGTGGGGGTTGGGGGTGGGGGTTGGGGGGTAGGATGGGGGGGGGGGGGGGGGGAAGCTGCCTGCCTTTGTCGTCGCCAGCATCGTTGCGTCATCACCACAAGACTAGACCACCAAACACACCGTAAATGTCACCGATGACTGATTTTGCTACGTCTAGAGAGGCGAGCCGCGTGCTAATGAACCACCACGCTTAAATAGAGTCGATTATCATAGGTCGGCGTCCCCTATTTCAGGCTACTGATCAAACACTCCCCCCCCCCACACCCCCACATCCCCCACGTCGCCAGCCTCAGTTTGAGACTTCCAGTCAAAGGTCACTTATGTTACGTCGGCGCTATTTTGCTCACTCCACTCCCCCCCCCCTCCCCCCTGTAAGCTGTTTAATGTCTTCAATAATTGCACTGACCTATTCGTGGTTGGTGGTATGAGAGTGTTTGTGTCTGGACGCCATTTGATTAAATACATATATCTGGAAGGCAGTGTTGATGACGTAGGTGTAGTTGGTTGGTTATTGTTGTTTGTAATATATCTGGAATGCCCGGCCGTGTGAGCCCCAGAAATACCACTTACTCTTCCCCAGGTGTGTTCTGACAATTGTCTGTCAGTTCACACCTGATGCCCCTCTCTAACAAACTCATAAGCAAGAAAGGGAAGACAAGTCACGCAAGATTGACAATGAAGAAGTTGTGCTTTATTGGTATCAACTCCTGTTCAGCTACTAGTGAATTATCACCCTGACTCCTTACCTTCTGTCCACACAGAACCTCATTACTCTCCTTAGTATGTATAGGAATCAGTGCCGACAGCCCATTGAACCAGAGTCCCATGGTTGTTGCACACAGCTCAGTTTGTATATATGAAAGGTGGAACCTCAGAGAGAGTGTCTGGGTTCCTGGCCAAGAGAAGAGTGTGTTCACTTCAAGAGTCCATCCAGAAGTGGTGTTAGTAGTTAGTGCCTGTAGCATCATATAGATCAGAGTGTCTAGAATAATCAATATCAAAATGAGGCTTGTGTGGTCAGGTGGGGCAAAGGGGTGCAGGTGACTGGGCCTCCCACAGCCAGCCAATCAGACACCCTCCACAGACTAGGAGGGTGACACCCTAATATGGGCAGCTGTCACTCAACCCAGCTGTAGGTGGTGTCCATAATGTATGCAGAGTGGCTGGGTGTGCCTGCCCATCGGTCCTGTGGTAACAGGTAGTTGCAGACAGTTACAATAAATATATATATTAAAAATGTCCTTCTTCTCCACTTGTACCCTTACTGGTACATAGAGGGAACATTTCACCAAACATTAACTGTCTCTCATATAGGAACATCTTGTCATAATCTCGGGCACTATGTATTAACATATATTTCACATAGCCTAATATGTCACACAGCAAGTGGGGCACCCATTGCATTTCTATTACATAACCTTGGTCCCCACTCCATTGCCCCAGGATAATAATTGGCGCTCTGCCAATATATCATTCCGAGCCGAAAATCCGTATATTTTTACATTTTGTTTTACGTCCTAGCAACATCGGCCATGAGGTAGGTAGTCAGTCAGAACCAGCCTCGCTTTGGGGATTGCAGGATTGAACATTGCTGATATATTATTACGATGAAGCTGCATAGCACGATACAATTTGTGAAACGGAAACACTTACCTAGATTGGATTATAAATAGTTAATACCGACCCCCCCCCCAAGGGGGAGGCTAATGACTAACATGTGTGTATATATATATATGTGTATGCAGGTATTGCAGGTATAGCAATACCTCAGGGAGTTTGATGCCCCTGCCCTGCAGAGTTGTACACCACTGCCTTGTGGTACAGGTTCTTGACAGAACCGAATGGTAAGGGAGCAAACTCTAAACAGAAAACCATGTCACTGTGGCAGCATTAAGGGCGGTTGGTGTATCAAACTCCCAACATCTCCCGACCAGCCACTGCAGGGACAACTAGTTTTGCGCCTGTCATGATCATGTTCTTGCCAGTGTGAAACCTATATTTGCTCCCCACCTATATTTTGCTGCTGGTAACTTGCAAAAGCCAGCAGCACTTCAACACCTTTGCAGACAGCTTTCATGAAATGTCGCTGAGAGACATTAAGACCGACTCATGGAAGCAACTCTCACAGCAGAGAGCTAAACGGAGAGTGGCAGTCAAGTAATGAAAGCAGTCTTTGTTGCATCGCGACTGACAGCACGATGAAAATTGAAGGCGTTAAGGCCAGGCGCAGCTGGCATACAGTGCACAGGGCCGCTCACAGGGGGCGCCACCGTGGTCTATGTCATAATAACAGGGTCAGCTAGATAGGATAAGTGCTAACTATTACATAGGGAACTGAAGATCGGTAGTGTCCTTGTTTATATTCCCATAATGGATTATAGAGCACATAAACAATACCCGTACTCGTAGAGGTGGAAAATGAATTCACCAGAATCCAGCAACCGGAAACGGAAAGTCGCCGAACGTCGCTGCGCAGCAAACAGGATGGACGACAGCTATTGGTTAATAATATACTCGTGTTGAATGGTATCTAGACTGGATATGAAAGATCAATTCTAGGCAAGTCTCTTGGTTTTGAAAATTGCATGCTTTCATCGCCTGATGCAGCTTTATGGCCAATGATACCAAGTGATGATCGGAGATATCAGAGTGGAACTGATTGAAGACGCTCAGCCCATATTGTCCCATATACTTCATCTGGGCGGGGCAGTAACTCTCAGAAGCCTAATCTGGCCAGATATTTCCCATTCAAATTCCATCGTCCAGTGCTTTTGAGGTTCTACAGGGCTTTTATTTTGATAATTATGCTAAGTTGTGTTATAATCTACTTGACTTTTGGTTTAAAGCTGCATAGTCCGATGAAATATCAAATTTTCAAAACCAAACCAATTATCTAGATTTGATTTTACATATCTAACTTAGATACTGATGCACTTATTAAGCATTTGTTTCTGTGTAGAACTTAGAAGGCAATACTGAGTCAATTTAACAGAACCTGTTACCGCAGAAGTCTATGGTGTCAGAGTTTTGGCAAGCTTACAAAAACTAATTTTGCATGTTTGCACTCAAAATATCTCAAAAGTTTACATTTTAAAATAAAAGTAACTTTGAACTAATGTAAAGTAGATACTACTGATCGATCTAATATATTTATCTCAGAAAACATACAGAAATTCAAAACCATCAGAGTATGCAACTTTAAGTAACTCTAATGTTAAATAGCTAATTTGGAGATATCTGAAGGTAAAATATGCCCAAATAATATTGGTGTATGCATCAAATTGCTGACACCATAGCCGTCAAGAGTAGACATTTCAAGAGAATTGACGTAGCATTCCCATGCATGTAACACTACGGCCAGACGGGATGGTCGAATGAGTTAGAGGGTCCGTCTCCCATGTTGGTAATTCGTGGGGTCGTGGGGTCGAACCCTGGTCGAGTCAAACCAATGACTTAAAAATTGATACTTGTTGCTTCCTAGCGAGGTGCTTGGCATTATTAGGATAGGGCAAGGACTGGTTGGCTCAGTGTCAGGACAATATGACTTAGTGGGATATCAGGTAATGGTGCTGGTGGCCTGGTCTTCCGGTGGGGCACCACTATAAAGTCACCATGAGTGCGCACTGTCACAAGTCGGGACCTGTCCTTAGATGTTACGAGAAAGTAAAACAACAACAAAAACAAACACGTAACAATACGGCCTTAATGGGTGCACTAGTATCTATGGTGGATATAAGATATAGGATCAAATCTAAGTAAGTGTTTATAGTTTAGAAATGTGACGCTTTCATTGGACTATACAGCTTTAAGGATGGGTTCGGTCAGTCCCACACTATGGTCCAGGGTAGGTCCAGGTCCAGGTTCCTCTCCACGTTCACGTCGGTGTCCGGTCCTGGTCGCCGATCCTGGTCGCCCTGGTCGCCGGTCCTGGTCGCCGGTCCTTGTCAGTGGTCCTGGTCGCCGTCCCGTTCGCCGGTCCTGGTCGCCGGTCCTGATCGCCGGTCCTGGTCGCCGGCCCTGGTCGCCGGTCCTGATCGCCGGTCCTGGTCTAAGGTCCTGGTCGCCGGCCCTGGTCGCCGGTCCTGGTCGCCGGTCCTGATCGCCGGTCCTGGTCGCTGGTCCTGGTTGCCGGTCCTGGTCGCCGGTCCTGGGCAGCAGTCCTAGTCGCCGGTCCTGGTCGCCGGTCCTGATCGCCGGTCCTGGTCGCCGGTCCTGGTCGCCGGTCCCGGTCGCCAGTCCTGATCGCCGGGGCTGGTCGCCGGTCCTGCTCGCCGGTCCTGGTCGCTGTGGGGCTGGTCGCCGGTCCCGGTCGCCGGTCCTGCTCGCCGGTCCTGCTCGCCCGTCCTGGTCGCTGCGGGGCTGGCCCACTCTGAGCCTTCCGCGGCACAGCATCAGGCACCAATGAGTAGGGAGGCAGTGTCTGGGATGATGTACTTACATTCACACGCACATGGAGTAAGCACAGGGAGCACAGGGAGCACTGGGAGCACGGGGAGCAGAAGGAGCATGGGGAGCACGGGGAGAAGAGGGAGCACGGGGAGCAGAGGAAGCACGGGGAGCAGATGGAGCATGGAGAGCACGGGAGCACGGGGAGTACGGGGAGTACAGGGAGCAAAAGGATCACGGGGAACATGGGGAGCATGGGGAGCACGGAGGGCAGATGGAGCATGGAGATCATGGGGAGCAGATGGAGTATGGAGAGCACGGGGAGCACGGGGAGCCGATGGAGCATGGAGAGCACGGGGAGCACGGGGAGAACAGGGAGCACAGGGAGCAGAAGGAGTACGCGGAGCATGGAGCAGAGGGAGCAGATGGAGAACGGGGGCACGGAGAGCACGGGGAGAACGGGCAGCACGGGGAGTACGGGAAACAGAGGGAGCACAGGGAGCACGGGGAGCACGGGGAGCAGAAGGAGCACGGGGAGCATGGGGAGCTCAGGGAGCACAGGGAGCAGATTGAGGACGGGGGCACGGGGAGCAAAGGGAACAGGGGAAGCATGGGGAGCATGGGAAACAGATGGAGCACATGGAGCACAATGAGCACAATGAGCACAATGAGCACATGGAACACATGGAACACATGGAGCACATGGAGCATATGGAGCACATACAGCACAGGCAGCACAGGCAGCATAGGCTCCAGAGGCAACACAGACAGCACAACATAATTGTACTTCTTAAGGCCCTGTCACACTACGACGTTTCCGCCGGCGCGCCGGCAATGCGCAAAATCTTTGCAACCCGTCGGCACGCGTCCAACTCTTCGGCGCTTTGGGAGAAAGTTTGACGCGGCGCAGCGTGTTAGTATCGTGTTATAAGCGCGCGGCCAATGCATTTCGACGCGCGGCAGAACAACATGCCAATGTCCCACCAGCGGGTTCCCAGCGTGCCATCAGCGTGTTGTCGGCGCGCTGTCGGCGCGTTGACGGCGCGTTGGTGTCGCGTTAGTACCGTGTCAACACATACATACCCACCAGCAACACATTACGACGCGCCCGCAGCGCGTCCACACCGCGCGGCCAACGCGTCCAGGCACGCCGGCAACACGTCCAACACGCCGAGATACGCTGGAGCAACGCCAATAGCGCGCCCACTACCCGTCGATGGGACGTTACGGGCGCGCCGACGGAACGGTCGCATTTTGGGGGAAAAAAAGCCAACGTTAACTGACGTTGATCAACGGTTTGCCAGCGTTCTGCCGGCGCGCCGCCAACGTGTGTCAACGTGTTGCTAACGCATCCGTAATGCGCCCGCCAACACGCTGCCACGCATTGCGGCCCGTCGAAAGTTATGCGCAAGCACAAAACCTTGATGCGGCTCGACGCGCGCCGACGTGTCCATTCACACGTTGCTATGTACCGACGTGCCGGTAATGCGCCGGTAACGCGCCGGCAACGTGCCGGTAACATACCGGACGTGTACCGACGTATTGAACAAAAACCCAACCCGTCGACACGCGTCGAAGCGCGTTGGTGAGAAACGTTGTAGTGTGACAGGGCCTTAATACTGTCCCAGTTGGTTCACAAGCACGCAGCAAACATGACATACAAAAAAAACACAACAAACAAAGTTTGGCTAGATCATTACAATTTACAGCGCGGGTGTAGACTCCTCGGGGGCCCTCCTGCAATACGGATGGGGTACATGGGTAGCGGGGAGACGGTGATGGCCGCTAGGGGGGCCGGGCTGGGAGGCCCTGGGGTCGGGTCGGGTTGGGGTCGTCAGGGAATCCCACCGGGCCCACACAACCCCATCGGAGGGTGTGCAGATCTTGATTGATTCCTTACCCAAGTCAGATGTCGTCCATCAATTAGACAAGGTTGTCGCGTCCTCGCGGTGTCGCCCAAGCACATGTCAATTGGGGGCGGGGGGGGGGGGAGAGGGAGAGGGAGAAGGGGGCGCAGAAGAAGAGGGAGAGGGAGATGGGGAGGGAGAGGTGAAGGTTGAGAGGGAAGAAGAGGGAGAGCGAGGAGAGGGAGGAGAGGGAAGAGAGAGTGGAGGAGAGGGAGATTGGGGAGAGGGGGAGAGGGAGGGGAGGGGTGGAGAGGAGAGGGGAAGGGAGAGGGAGAGGGAAATGGAGAGGGAGATGGGGAGGGAGATGGAGAGGGAGAGGGAGAGGTAACATGAGGAGGGGGGGGGGGCCGAAGGAGAGGTACAAAGAGCGGAACTGCGATGGGGGACTCTACTTTCTTTTTTTTACCTGCCTCTCCTGTCTGTCTGACTCTCCCTCCCAAGCCTCCCCTGGCAAGCTGTCCACTGATTGCTGGACTCATCGTGAGTGGCTCAATCAGGACAGATACGCCAACAGATTGGGGCCCGGGTAGGGACCGGGCGGTAGCAGCAGGGGCCCTGTGGGACGGAGACCGGTGTTGGGGGGAGGAGGGAGTAGGGGCGGTGGTGGGGTCCTTGGGGAGTGGGAGCAACTCGCGACCACCCGAGAGCAGCCTCCTCGCCTAATTATGTTCTCAGTTTAGGACCCGGCGCTAGCTTTGTCCCCTGCCGCTTCTCACCCGGACCCGCCAGACGGTCAGACCTGCTCATACCTGCTCAGAGCAGCTCATACCTGGTCAGAGCTGCTCAGAGCTTCCCAGACCTGCTCAGATATGCTCAGACCTACTCAGACCTGCTCAGAGCTGATCAAATGAACTTAGAATTGCTCAGAGCTGTTCACCCCTTCTCTGTTGAATTTCTTAGAATTGTCTAGAACTGCTCGAAATTGCTCAGAGCTGCTCAGATCCACTCAGACCTGTTCAGAACTGTTCACAGCTGGTCAAACCTGCTTAGACTTTCTCAGAACTTCTCAATTGAACTTCCCTGAATTGCTCAGAGTTGCTCGAAACTTCTCAGAACTGCTCAAGCTTGCTCGCTACTTCTCCGACCTGCTCACGACTCCTCAGAACTGCTCAGAGCTGCTCGGGACTGTACATGTCCGTACCTGGTTTATTTGAGTTGTTATTGTAGGCTGGAAGGCAAGACGATGGCCCTCAACAGAGGGAGAAGGCTCGGGAAATGATACACAATACCAATACACAATACCAATGCCAATACCAATACAAACACTAGAACCGACAACAATGCCAACACTAATAGTGATACCAACAACAACGCCAACACAGACACGAATAGTAATACCAACACCAATGCCAATACCAACACCAATACCAACACCAACGCCGACACCTACTCACACTTCCACCACCCACACAGCCCGCCCACCCACAATTTAGATGGACGCCACCCACTGAGAGGCTCCCCCGCCTCCCGGCCCCGGCCCGGCTTGTCCTGGCCGGTCCAACCCAAGGCAGCTTGGGCATCCAGCCACCCAGTCCTCCAAACCTCCCTCCATCCCTCCCTCCATCCCTCCCCCCATCCCTCTATCCCTCCGTCCCTCCTCCATCCATCACTCCATCCCCTTACATCTCTACCTCCATCCCCTCCATCCCTCCAACCCTCCCTCCAACCATCCCTCCATCCATCCATCCCTTCCCCCATCCCTACCTCCATACCTCCCTCCATCCCTTCATCGCTTCCTCCATGGCTCTCTCCCTCCCTCCACTCCCCCCCTCCCCGTGGATCGGTAACCATGACTCCGGGCCGCCTTCGCAGCTCCCGGTCAATTAGTGTCCTTCCGCCGCGTCGCCACCACAACGCCACCGGGTGGTGGCCGCGACGTCAGCGGGCGTTAGCGGGCGTCAGCGGGCGGGCGGTGGCGCCACCTCCCGCGCAGATTATTTTAGCGCCGTTCGGATTAATCCCGGGCCGGCTTTGTCACCTGGGCCGAGCAGCGCGCTTGCAAAATGGGGAATTTTCTGCTCGGCCTGTCCGCGTCATTGAGCGCGACTCGCCGCATGAGATTGGCCGGCCGCCGGGTGCCGCCCGCCAATTAGCCCCGCCAGCCCCGCCTAATAGCCCCGGAGTCCAGTGGGCGAGCGGCGGCCACACGTCGAGGCGCGGGGACAAGGGAACCCGCCTCCACCGCTTCCCGCAGCCATCCAGCCGCAAGCTCTCACTATCTCCCGCCTCCCACCCACCGCCTCCCTTCCCCTCCTCCCTGCTCCATGCTCCCTCCTCCCTCCTCCCTCCTCCCTCCTCCCTCCTCCCTCCTCCCTCCTCCATCGTCCCTCCTCCCTACTCTCTCCTCCCTCCTCCTTCCTCCGTCCTCCCTCCTTCCTCCAGCCTGTTCCCTCCTCTCTCCGTTATCCCCACTGACCACTCCCCCTCCCCATCCCTCCTTCGTCATTCCTCTTCCTTGTGCCCTCCTCACACTTCCTCTATCCCATTTCCCTCCTCTCTGCTCACTCATTGCTTGCCCCTCCTGCCTCCTCCTTTCTTCTCCCCTCCCTCTCTGGCCCAAGCCCCCATTTCCAACCCCCTCCTTCCTCCGTGCCTCCTCCACTTCCTCCCTCTCTCATCCTTCTCAATCCGCGACACTGCGCCTACCCCCTCTCCCCCTCCACCACCACGCAGCTTCCCTGCTGGTCTCTTCAGGACACAGGACATAGCCGCCTCCACTTCCGGTCCTCCCCCCGCCCTCTCCACCCGCCCAGACCCCGCTCCCTACCCTCCCTACCCTCCGACTCCCTCCTCCCTCCTCCCTTCGCCCTCCTCCCTCCTCTCTCCTCCCTCCTCCCTCCTCCCTCCTCCCTCCTCCCTCCTCGATCCTCCATCCTCCCTCTTCCCTCTTCCCTCTTCCCTCTTCCCTCTTCCCTCTTCCCTCTTCCCCCTCCCTACGCCCTCCTCCCACCTCCTTTCCCTCGATCCCCCTCTCTCTCCTTCCTCCTCCTTTCCTCCTTCTCCTCCTTCCTCCCTCCTCCCTCCTCCCTCCGCCCTCCTCTTCCTCCTCCCTCCATCCACCCTCCTTCCCTCCTCCCTCCTTCCTCCTCCCATCTCCCATCTCCTTCCCCTCCTCCCTCTCCTCCTCCTTCCCCTCCCTCCCTCTTCCCTCCTCCCTCCTCCCTCCTCACTCCTCCCTCCTCCCTCCTTCCTCTCCCTCCTCCCTCCTCCCTCGTCCTCCCTCCTCACTGGATGTGGCTGTGGCTGTGGCTGTGATTCTGGTTCTGGTTATGTGGCTGTGAGTGTGGCTGTGACTGTGGCTGTGGATGTGGTTGTGCCTTTGGCTGTGGATGTGGATGTGGATATGGATATGGCTATGGCTGTGGCTGTGGCTGTGTTTGTGGCTGTGCAGTGTCTGTGGCTTTAGTTGTTGTTGTAGTTGTGCTTGTGGCTTAAGTTGGGAATCTGTTGTGGTTGTGTTTGTGGCTGTGCAGTGGTTGTGGCTGTAGTTGTGACTGTGGCTGGGACGGTGGTAGTGGCTGGTACTGGGATGTAGCCATGACCTCATTGTGGCTGTTGCTGGAGCTGGTCCAGGGGCTGCGCTTAGTGCTGGGACTGGGGCTGAGTGAGGGGCTGCTACTGGATTTGGGATGAATGAGGGGCTGGGGCTGGGGCTGGGGCTGGGGCTGGGGGCTGGGGCTGGGGCTGGGGCTGGTGCTGGGGTGGGGCTGGGGCTGGGGCTGGGGCTGGGGCTGGGGCTGGGGCTGGGGCTGGGGCTGGTGGGGTGGGGGCTGGGGCTGGTGGCTGGGGCTGGCGGCTGGGGCTGGGGCTGGGGTGGGGCTGTGGCTGGGGTTGGGGCTGGAGCTGTGGCTGGGGTGGGGCTGGGGCTGGGGCTGGGGCTGGGGTGGGGCTGGGGCTGGGGCTGGGGCTGGGGCTGGGGTGGGGCTGGGGCTGGGGCTGGGGCTGGGGCTGGGGCTGGGGCTGAGGCTGGGGCTGGGGCTGGGACTGTCCTTGGTGCTGGAGACAGGTCAGACGGAGGCCTGACCGCCTTGCTTAACATACATCATACGGTCCACAGAAGTTGTAAACGCCGCGCCACAGGCGGGCCAACGGTGGGCCACCGGCGGGCCACAGGCGGGCCTCACCAGCCGGGCCATGGCGGGCCACGGGCGGACTACTACCAGCCGAATTACCGCCATATAACACGCGCGACGCGGTCGCAAATAGATTCCTCCGCGAGTGACACAACCCCATCCCATCCCCACCCCCCACCACGAACCCCCAACCCCCAACCCCCAACCCCCAACCCACCAACCACCACCCACCCACCACCACTTTTTTCGGGGCGCTCCCCAGGCGCGGGTAATCTACCGTGATCAATGTCCGAGGCTGCATCTATCGTGGGACAAATTTCATTTGTATTCATCTGCTGCGGCAAGATATACTTTATCGACTGGCCGGGCGAATGTCTTTTTGTGGAGCCCGGCAAGATGGCCTCTCGGGCCGGCGCTCGCCCGCCCACCCGCCCGCCCGCCCAGCCCGCCCAGCCCGCCCAGCCCGGCAGAGCCCGGAAGGCTTTTATCTGATGCGGGAGTCCCCCCAGTATCCACGGCCTGGCCACTGCTGATATCGCAGCCATTGCCCAGATACATTTAATTAATATCAAAACTGAAAAAGTTGTTTAAACAACCCTCTTGCTTCATCCCTCCACCCTCCTCCCCCCCCCCCCACACACACACATGCGCACACCCTGTGTCGCCAAAGGACAGTGATGTATTTGCCTTTTTGTTTCGATGGCCTTTGCACCTCACCATTAAAACATTCAGTCTGGTGACAGGCTTCCTACCAGAGCTCCTGCTGCCAAGAAGCCGGCGGGAACGCAGCCGCGTAGAGGCGCGGGGAGATGAGGTTATATGGCGGGGAAATAGAATTACAGCGTCGCTATGGATGTGATCATATATAGCCTCTGTAGATATATAATCATATATAGTCATATATAATCATAACATAGCCATATAGATCCATAGATAACCATATTCAATTATATGTAATCAGATATAAGCGTATCCATTCATAATCATATATAACCATATGCAACCATATATAACGATATTTAACTGTATATAGCCATAGACAACCATATATAACCATATTTTACCATATTTTACCATATATTACCAAATCTACCCATATATGACCATATATAGTCTCACATAGCCATACGTCGTCAGACAATCAAATACACTCGTATACTATCATATACAATCATAATTCATATATAATCATATATAATCATATATAATCATATATAATCATATATAATCATATATAATCATATATAATCATATATAATCATATATAATCATATATAATCATATATAATCATATATAATCATATATAATCATATATAATCATATATCATCATATATCATCATATATCATCATATAGTATCATATAGTATCATATAGTATCATATAGTATCATATATAATCATTTATAATGATATATAATGATATATAATTAAATAATCATGAATAGTCATGCACAACCATGTGTATATATATAGTCAGATATAATCATATATAATCATATGTTTTGTTTGTTGTTGTTTTACGTCCTAGCAACATCTAAGGTCATATCAGGATGGGTACCGACCTGTGACAGTGCACACTCATGGCGATTGTATAGTGCTGCCCCACTGCGAGACCAGGCCACCAGGACCAGGACCTGATGTCCCACTCAGTCACATTATCCTGACACTGAGCCAACCAGTCCTTGCCCTGTCCTAATAATGCCCAGCACCTGGCTAGGAAGTGACAAGTATCAATTTTTAAGTCATCGGTTTGACTCGACCAGGGTTCGAACCCACGATCCCACGGTCTACCAACACTTGAGATGGATGCTCTAACTCATTCGGCCGTGCCGTCGGGTCATATCTATTCATATATAGTCATATATATAGTCATGGATAGTCATATATAGTCATATATAGTCATATCTGGTCATATCTAGTCATATATACTAGTCAGATATAGTCATATATAGTCGTATATACTCAGAAGTAGTCATATATAGTCATATACATTTATTTATGGGTAATGTTTGAATGATTAATTGATTGGGAATAGTTGACTGATATCAGCAACAAGGGATATATTCATGGTGAAGTGTTAGTAATATTTAGCCTGTCAGCTTTGTTTCGCGAAATAAATATGTTAATCACTAAGTTATATGTGATGTATAAAAAATTGTGCGAGTATAAAGATACGTAAGGGAATTATTATCATTATAGTTATACTCCATAAGACCTAACACTGTACTGGTGGCGCCACCTGCAGCCTCCTTGCCTCCACCGGATGTAGACCAGTGTCAGTCGCACCGCAGGATATATTTACATTGAAATTTACACAAAACTCCGAAATGGTCAAATTTGTGTAAAATGATGTCAACAAAATATGATCTCAGACACAATTTTGAAGCACTTAAATCTGTGTACGATGACTGCAAAACTTAACTAACAAAACAGAGAGAATTATGAGCAGTGAAACAGTCCAGTTCTTCTTAGGAACTCTAGCATTTGTTTGTGCTTTTACATTGGTAAAGAGGTGTCACGTGTTATTTACATTAAAATATTGACATGAAATGTAGACATTCGAGTAGAGTATGTATGAGTGAGAGTGTCTGTTGACACTGATATCCAATGCATTTAGCGGGCGGTGTGGTTCTTCTCCCTTGAGTATAAATGCATGAGTCAGCCAAGAGTGGCCTATGCAGCAGGGAGTGAGGACAATTTGATCGAGCCAACACCAAACACGACTCCATGCTGTTCTTCAATGAATATATATGGGTCATTCTCTGAAACTGGGCACTAAGGTCTGACATGGAAAGCAGAACTGAAAACCTTCCAAATAATAGCAGAAAACATTCTAAATAATAAAAGAATGCATTTTCATATGATGTTTCACATGTTGTGTATATATGTCAGATATAAAAATAATCTATTACATTTGAGTGTTTTTCATCTCATACAAATTGAGTAATATGTTAAAATCACTTGTGTAAGATGGAAATGAAACACGCATCCAGCACAGCATTATAACATACACAAAATTCAAATAATATTCTATTGATTACAATTAAGAAGTTCATGTCCTATAAGGATAAAGTTGGACACAAAAGTTGGAAACAAGTTTGGGTAAATGCATTGTGTCTATATGTCAATTGTCATGTTTTCACTTTAGCACAAAATCAGATATGACCCTTTTTATCCAACTTAGATAGTGGTGCTTTTAATAAATATTTATTCCTGCTTCTCAGTCAACTTAATAGAACCAATCACTGCTGCAAATCATACAAACATTATCATGTTCAGCCTTTCAGTGTGAGCACAAACTTAAGTCTAAAAATTTAGCCATTTATTTTAAATAACGTTACCCCAGACTAAGCTCAACTAAAATATACTATTTAAAGTTGTATAGACGGTTTTGAGTTTCTGTCATTTTCTCAGGTATATATATATATATTACTAATTAGATGTATCATTATAATCTACCTTACATTACCTTAAAGTAACTTTTATTTAAAATGACTAACTTTTGAGTTAGTTGAAGTGCAACCATGCAAAATTAATTTTGGTGAGCACACCAAAACTCTGACACCCTAGGGTTTTACAGTACCAGGTTCTATTAAATTGCCCCGGTATTCTAGTCTATGTGATGACACATGTTTAATAAGTGCACCAGTATCTACATGACATATGTAGAATCAAATATAGATAATACCTTTGGTTTTGAAAATTTGAAGGTTTCACTTCATTGGATTATGCCGCTTTAACCTAATATATATATATATATATATATATATATATATATATATATATATATATACAGTAAAACCTCTCTAAATCGACCGATCATGGGACCCATTTTAAGTGGTCCATTTAGGGAGGTGGTCGGTTTAGAGAGTCAGAATATCCTTACAATAGTATTGTTGGGACCCAAATAAAGCGATCGATATAGGGGAGTGGTCGATATGTGGAGGAGTTGGTATAGGGAGGTTTTACTGTATATATGAGTCAGTCTCATGAAAATAGGCCAATTGGTGGATATGGGAAAGATGGCGGCATCGACCATTGGATGTCAGGGTTGAATGGCATACTTTTAGTGTAGCATTGATAGAGATGTTGGAAAGTTCTTAATTTATCCTGAATGTAAAGGTAGAGAAAATACAACACTCTTATTTGTTTCTAGAATAATTTAATATGAAACAAAGAAATGCACTATGCTTTAACTATTGCGATCCCAACATCTGTTAAATTGACCAAAATCGCTCTTTGAAAATATAGGTCATTTAGACAAATATATTGTTGAACCCTTTTTTTTTATGGGTTACCTCAATGTGTACAGTCCATAGGATTTTGTAAGGAAATCTCTATAAATGCGACCTCCTTTTTTTAAGACTACATGACCGAAATGGAAATTTTACCTTATTCTTTCTTATTTTTAGGCAACAGATAAGATTTCCTATTTTTAACATTTTCAAATATTTGTGACCATGGTTTTCACACCATTGTTTCTTACAACCTTTCCCATGCAGGAAACTTTAATCCAGAGTATTTTGGAGATGCATTCCCACTCTTTTGTGCATTTTGTTATTAAAACCACCAATTGGCCCATTTTCGTGAGGCAGACTCATATATATATAAACCTTTGAAACCAAATAATAGCAGAAACTAAAATCTATTAATTTATGCAAATTATGTGTATGTATAAATGTTCACCTTTATACAAGTATTATGCTAAGTGGTGAGAGGGCTTTCTGGCCTGAATCTCTGGGGTTTTGGAAGGTTCTGTGCAACACGGTTAGAGCGACTTGGTGCACAGTTGTCTGTTGGAACAGGTAAGCGAAGGTAGCCAATCCTTCCTGTCCTACTACCGGTTGGTCACTTCTGTCTGAATTTTCTTTTAAATAAAGAGATTGGGGTTTTAGAGGCCAGCCAGAGGATATTACTCACTCCAAACTGTATTTGTGTCTTCTCGTTATTTATTACTATTACTATAGCGCAGATAATGCAAATATACAGCCACATACTCCAATGAAAGCAACATTTAAAACTTGAAACATTGACCTAGATTTCAACCTGCGTGTGTACCCTTGATTGTGGTGCACTTATTAAACATTTCTTTCTGCACGGAATGGACTAATAGGTCAATGTTGATGAACATGTTACTGCATACGCTTTATAGTGTCAGAATTTGATACGTGAATGCTAGATTTAATATGGTAAGTTTTCACCTTCAAATATCTCCAAGTTTAGATATCCATAGTCACACCGACAAATTCAAATAAAAGGTGATTACAAACATGAACTTAATTTATTTATCAAAATGAAATAGCTGAAACTCAAAATGATCGGACTTTACAATTTTGAGTAACAACAGAGATGAGTGACCGGAGCGTAAAATGAAAATAAGATAATTGTGTTGGCGGACATTTACCCCCCCCCCCCACCGTCAACAGAATGAACTGGTATGTACTGCAAAGAAATGTATCTGGTCGTGATTCTTTAATAACATGAGGGAAATATGAAATGAACAAAAAATGTAATTCATTTGTAATTACAATTTCATCAGGCAGCTGTTAAGAAGTGCCGCGGTTCTCTGCGCCTCCGCCCCTCTCCGTCTCCCTTTCTCTACTTCTCCCTGTCTCCCTCCCCCCTCTCTCTCCTCTCGCTCCCTCCCCTCTCTCCCTCTCCATCTCTCCCCCTCCCGCTCTCACACTCTTTTCCTCCTTCTCCCTTTCCCCCCTCTATCTCCCTCCCTCCCTCTCCCTCTCAGCCCCTCTGCCCCTCCCTCTCCCCACTCCCCCTCCCTCTCCATCCCTATCTCCCTCCCTCTCCATCTCACCCCATCTCCCTCTCCCCCTCACCCCTTCTCCCCTTCCCTCTCCCCACTCCCCTCCATCTCCGACCCTCTCTCCCTCCCTCTCGTTCCCTCTCCCTCTCCCCCTCTCCTCCCCTCACTCTCATTCTCCCCTACTCCCCCTCTCTCCCTCCTCCTCTCGCCCCTTTCCCTCCTCCCTCCCTCTCCCCTTCCCCCCCCTCTCCCCTTCCCCCCCCCTCGCTCCCTCTTCCCTTCTCTCCCCTGTCCCGCTCCCTCTCCCCTCTCTCTCCTCTCTCCCCTCTCCCTCTCCCTCTCCCCTCTCCCCCTCCCCCCTCCTCCCCATCTCACCCCCTCCCCCCCCTCTCTCTCTTATTGTAATAGGTCTAGCTCCCAAGACTTCCCTCATTGCGCGCTGTGGCCACACAGGCCTCCCTCGGCCACCCGCTCTCATCATTATCACACAGGTCGCCGCGCGGTGCCGCCACCGCAGCCCGAAAGGTCATCCTTTCTTGGTC
Source organism: Branchipolynoe longqiensis (assembly GCA_030323885.1). Classification (NCBI taxonomy): domain Eukaryota; kingdom Metazoa; phylum Annelida; class Polychaeta; order Phyllodocida; family Polynoidae; genus Branchipolynoe; species Branchipolynoe longqiensis. The sequence continues at coordinate 7,650,701 of CM059186.1, read as the reverse complement.
CGAGAATCAGATTAATCGGGGCCGCTCACGGGGTGTCGCCCCCGAGGTGTCGTCTTCGCGCCGGTCTGCGCGTGTGCACTAATTAAAACAGAACGCCGGCCCATTCACACCTCCCAGTGTAGCGTTACGCGCCCGTAATGAGGCCCCGTCCTCGTGTATCAATGCGCGCCGCTGCCGGACCACTAGGGGGCCTGGGTGGGCGGCGGCCGGCGGGCGGCGGGCGGCGGGCGGCGGGCGGCGGGCGGCGGGCGGGGGCGGCGGGTGGCGGGTGGCGGGCGGCGGACGACGGGCGGCGGGCGGCGGGCGGCGGGCAGCGGGTGGCGGACGACGGGCGGCGGGAGGGGCATTCAGCGAGTAGGAGCGGAGGTGATGATAGAGGGAGGGGCGGGCAGAGATTGGAGGAGGTGTGAGACTGCGTGTGAGGTGTGTGACGATGCAATGATGGATTCGCCAGCAGTTCCCCCCCTCCTCTCCTCCACTCCTCAGCCCCCCTTATCCCCCTCCTCCTGCCGCTTTCCTTCACTCCTTCATTCCCTCTTCCCACTCCCCCCACCTTCTTATCTCTTTCCCCATCTCTAATTCCCTAGCATCCTTTCCATCCTTCCAATCCCATTCATCCCTCCTTCCCCCACCCTTCCTGCCACCCCACCCCATTCCTTACCCTTCTCCCCTGTTTCCCCCTCTCCTTCCCTCGCAACCCTTCCGCCCTTCCCTCCCCCTCCCCTGCCACTCTGCCCCCCTCCCTACCTCCCTCACACCCACCCGACATCTGGTCAGTCTGTCACTCTCAACGCCTGATCTCCCCTCCCATCTCATTTGCCTCCCTCCCCCCCCCCCCACTCCCCCTTTACCCCAATCCCCCAGTCCCCCCACCTTGAGCTCTGCTGGTCTGCCTGCACATCCTGTCACCCTCCCCCCGCTCCACCCCAAGTCCAGCTGCATCACCACGAGACCCCACCCCCACCCCCCACTCCATCCCATCCCGTCGTGAGTTTCGTTATAGAGTGTTTGCGTCAGCAGGGAAGCCCTCCGCCTGCCCCTCCCCCGCCCCCCTCTCCCCTCCTGCAGTGTTTTCACAGCCCAGCTCTCACTCCCATCTCGGCCCCACTCTGGTCTGCTTGCTCTCCTTGGCATCAACCAACTTCAAATCCATCCAGCAACCCGCCCCCCCCCCCTTCTCTCCCCCCCCCCCCCCCCACTAACCTCCAAACCCTACCTCCCGGTCATACCACAACCCGCCGCCAGGTCGCAGTCCAGAAGGGTACGGGTGTGTTCTGGCGCACCTAGGTACCAACTAGGGACAGGGCACAGGTGGTGAAAGGAAGGCAGTAAGACCCAAAGTCAGGGACAATGCCGTTAGAACTATGGTTACCAATTTAACACCGCATCTGACCCACCTGGTCGCAGTCCCGAAGAGGAGTAACTAGGCACAGGGCACAAGTGAAAGGAGAGCTGCAAACAAATCAAACAAACAAATTCTGGGAACACGTCCTCATCCACAAGCCTATTACCATCTCACTAGATGTACATACTACTATTACGAGGCTATACTATTACTTATAGGATAGGAAGTCATACCCCCCCAAAAAAAAAAAAAACTAACATAGATACTAACTACTTAAATAAATGCTGGTGGATATCCCAGATACCAACCTGGAACCGGAACCTGGGTATACACCATAACATTCCTCACAGCTGTCCAGTGTTGAAAACAAGAACCCTCACAGGAGCTTACATGCTATGGGCAGAATAAATACCATATCAATAAAAAAACACAAAAAAAACATGCATGTACTAAGATGTAGATGCCACATCCACACATACACATGCATACACGTACACATACACATACACACACATATATGCACACGCACATGTATATGCACACACACAAACTCATAGTCATAAATGCACACACATGTAGATGCACATATATACACGCACACATGTATACACGTACACTTACACATACACGTACATGCACCTGCACCCGCACCCGCACACGCACCCGTACATGCACATGCACATGCACACACACACGCACACGCACACACACGCACACGCATGCGCACGCACACGCACATGCACACGTACACGCACACGCACACGCACACACACACGCACACGCACATCAGCACACACGCCACACACGCACACCACCACGACACGCACACGCACCGCACACGCACACGCACACGCACACGCCACACGCACACGCACACGCACGCGCACACGCACGCGCACACGCACGCGGCACCGCAACAACGCAACACGCACAACACACGCACAACACATGCACATGCACACACGCACACGCACACGCACACGCACACGCAACGCACACGCACACGCACCGGCGCACGCGCACGCCACACGCGCACGCGCAGCACACGCACACGCACACCACACGCACACGACAACACGCTACACGCACACGCACACGCACACGCACACGTACACGCACCACGCATACGCACACGCACACGCATACGCACACGCGCAGCACACGCGCCGTACACGCACACGCACACGACACGCACACGCACAAGCACACGCACACGCACACGACGCACACGCACACGCACACGCACACGCACACGCCACACGCACAACTCACACGCACACGCACACGCAACAGCACACGCACAAACGCACACGCACGCACACGCACACGCACACGCACACGACACGCACACCGCACACGCACACGCACACGCACACGCACAGCACACGCACACGCACACGCACACGCACACGCACACGCACACGCACACGCACACGCCACCACGCACACGCACACGCACACGCACACGCACACGCACACGCACCCCCCCTACCACTGGGGTTCCGTGAGGCGGCGCCCTCAGAAGCCGTCACATGATTGTGATACAAACAAATCGTCATTATCTTCACCAGCTATTAAAGTTCCATAATCTGTTCGCTGTTTAAGTTGTTTTCCCATATAATATAGCTGTGGCAAATACAACAAAGTGACCATCATAGCATACTCTATTTCCTGTCGGAGTAACATTTGTGATAATTGAGTCACTTTACAGATGTTTGAAGAGCGAGCATGCACAAAAATGTTGGCATATACACCAGTTGAAGCGAAGGAAATCCTCACTAGGTCACGTTTGAAGACATACACTCCCCACAAAGAAATGATGAATGAGGATCCTATTACTAACTTCTAAGTTATATCTGAAGGATCAACTCTTGATTTTCCTTTTGAAAATATTATGAGTATTGCACAACTTTAATGCGAAGGAAAAAACAATATTGTTCATGGTGGCTTGCCAACATGGGTAATTTGCGCACGAACAAGGAGTCTCCACGGTGGCACCCCCTGGGTTCGAATCCAAGAACTAAACCCTACCGGATTTCCCGCGAAACCACGCCCTCGCGAGACCCGTGACGTCACCCCCAACCCATCATCTCAAATCGCTGCCCACCAAACATCACTTCTACCACGGCAGCCGGACGAGCAGCTCACCACCAACTCAGCCGCCGACCCACCCTACAAACAACGAACACACAAACGCAAAGGGTTGAGGGCCTGGGTCGAGTTCCAACTTGATCTGAAGCTTGTGACATTGACTCATTACTCACTACTGGTCTCTTGTTATCATACGTCCCGATCTCCAAGGGTCCTTTAAACTGTTTGTTGCCTTGACATTTGACTCATTCTTTGCTGCTGTACCTATGATCCAATCCACTTGATCTTGACCTTAAACAATTGACTCATTATTCCTATTTGATCTATATATTGACTGTTCTACAACTCGCTGATACTATGTTTTGAATAAAATCCGATTCAAAGAGCTGCTTGTTCGTGTCGAAAATTATGCATCGTTCTTGAATTTTATTTAAACAATTTGTTTCATACCTTTTTTTATAAAAAAATATTATATATATACATATTTGGAATACATCTTATATATATATATATATATATATTATATATATGAGTCAGCCTCACGAAAATGGGCCAATTGGTGGTTTATTTAAGATGTCGGCGTCGCAATTCTTAAAGTGTAGTACATTTCTATGTTTTATATTAAATTATCCTAGAAACAAATAAGGTTGTTGTATTTTCTCTACCTTTACATTCAGGATAAATTTAAGGACTTTCCAATACCTCTGTCAATGCTAAACTACAATTATACTGTTCGACGCCGTTATCCAATGCTCGACGCCGACAACTTTAACAGATGTCGGCATCGCAATTCTTAAAGTGTACTGCATTTCTTTGTTTTATATTAAATTATCCTAGAAACAAATAAGGTTGTTGTATTTTTTCTACCTTTACATCCAGGACAAATTTCAGGACTTTCCAATACCTCTGTCAATGCTAAACTATAATTATACTGTTTGACGCCGACATCCAATGCTCAACGCCGACAACTTTCCCCAATTGGCCTCTTTTCGTGATCCTGACTCATATACATATTTTCCAATATATATATATATATATAATATATGTATTTGAAAATATGTGTATATATGTCTTTCTAAAAAGGCTAAGAAACTAATTGTTTAAAGAACATTCTAGAATGATGCAATACCATATTATAATGCAAAGTCACAGAATGCATAATAATTGTACGTTTGATCTAACTAGAATTGTATGCAGTTACTATTAAATCTTTTTTTATATGTATAATACTTCTATTCTCGAACAGGATTTGCATGGAGTTACCATTAGTATTAGAATTACAACTCTGATAGTTTCACTTATGCATCAAGGAAGTGTAATGTATGGCCGGAAGACCAGTGCTATGGCACTGACAAAATACAATAATTATCCAATGAATACACTTCATTCAGTAAAATATAACAAACAACTTTAAAAACCAATAACAACAACAATACAAGACTGCTGTGCATGAGGGTGCGAGGGTGCGAGGGTGCGGCTTGGTGGATAAATGAGGTTGAGGGATGGTGGGTGGGTAAGACAATGGAACACAGCAGCGTGTGTGCGTGAAGTGATGTGATTTAGTTTGGTATCAATCATTAAATATACATATATACTGTTAGTGTTACAACACAGGAACTTTACGGGCAATTGGTTTGAGATGTATTTCTCAATTCAATCACTTTGCATCGCTATAGTAGATATATATATATCATTATATATCATTATGTATCATTAGATATCATTATATATCATTATATATCATTATATATCATTATATATCATTATATGTCATTATATATAGTTATGTATCATTAGGTATCAGTATGTATCATTAGGTATCATTATGTGTCATTATGTATCATTATATCATTATATTTAATGATATATAATGGTATATAATTATATATCATTTATATTATTATATATAATTATATATAATTATATATGGATATCTTATTAATTCACATCGATATTATCACATTCATGAAAACACCATTCGTTTTTCTCCAGCGCAAACAAAAAATCCACCTTCACCATAAAAATAAAAAAAGGCTCGACAAATTGCTAGTGAAGCGGGCCACCTGGCGCTAATACAGGACCGGAAATAAGACTCCCCGCCCAGTAGAGGACGCCGGCGTTGCGCAGGTTCGGATCCGGGTTACTGCGCATGTCTGGCGCACTGCAATCTGGGTAGGAAAAAGGTCACGCAGGGAGGGGCTAATGGCGCAGCGGGCTTATCAAAGGACCCGGCCAAGTATCGGTAGTAATACTCCACAGCCCCACTCCCGCCCCCCTCCTCCCTCCGCCTCCCCACTCCCCATCTCCCACCTCCTCCCTCCCTCCCTCCACCAGGCACATCCTGCTGAGGGGCGCTACAGAGAAATGTCCATGGTCATGTAATCAAGTTGATAGCTTCTTGCCTCCACTTCTACCTGATTGTGCCAGCGCAACCGCTACTCACATGGGGTGGGAGGGTTGGGGGGTGGGAGGGCTGGGGAGAGAGGGAGGAGCGAGGGAGGGAGGGGAGGGGGAGGGATAGGAGGAGAGGGAGGGAGGGGAGGGAGGGAGGGTGGGGAGGAGAGGGAGGGAGAGAGAGGGGGGGGGAGGGAGGGGGGAGGGGGAAGGAGGGAAGGGGGAAAGAGAGGGAGGGAGGGGGGAGGGAGGAGGGGCACATGGAAGGGGAGAGGGATAGAGGTGGAGAGAAGAAGGCAGAGGGAGAGGGAGAAGGAGAGGGAGAGGGAATTCGTAAGGGGGGATACTGTGAGGTGAGAACAGGGATAGAAATATTGAGTGGGGGATAAAAGAGAGGAGAGGTGGGGGCAAGGGATGGATAGAGAGGGGACAACAGGGAATAAAGATAATGTGAGTGGGAAGAGGAGAAAGGAGAGGGAGAGGGGGAAGGGGGAAGGGAGGAGGCAGAGAGGGGAGAACGGTGGTATAACTTAGATAATGTAAGTGAGGAGAGGGGAAAGGAGAGGGAGAGGGGGAATGGAAGGGAGGAGGCAGAGAGGGGAGAACAGGGATATACGATAACGTGAGTGAGGAGAGGAGAGGGAGAGGGGGAGGGGGAGGGAGGAGGCAGAGAGGGGAGAACAGGGTTAGACGATAATGTGAGTGAGGAGAGGAGAAAGGAGAGGGAGGGGGGAATGGGAAGGGATGAGGCAGAGAGAGGGAGAACAGGGGTAGAAAACTATGGTGAGAAAGGGGATAGGATTAAATGAGAGGGATTTGGGGAAGGGGTGGAGAGGAAAAAGGGAGGTTAGCGCAGGAATAGAAAGATAAGGTATGGAGAAGGGGGCGGAGAGGGGAAGGCGAGAGGTAATACCGGTAGCTAAGAGAGGACAGTGAAGAAGAGGAGGGAGAGGCGAGAGATGGTGAAACAGGAGAAGCAGGAGATGGAGAAGAGAGAGGGATACAAAGAGGGAGGTCAGCTCAGGCGCTGACAAGAAATATTATTCAATGAAAATAATACATTTATTAAAGAAAAAGAAGGATGGAGATGGGGAGTATGTGAGAAGAGAGGGTGAGCATATGAGGAAGAGAGAGAGAGAGTGGAAGGAGATGGGATGAGAGGGAAGAAAGATGATAGGTAAAAGAAGGAGAGAAAAGGGGGAGAATGCGGGTAGGAGAGAGATAGACTCGGCGGAGAGAGGGAGAAGGAGGGAGGAAAAGGAACATATGGAAAGGAAAAGAAAGGAGAAGAGGAGAGAGTGGGCGGAGAGATGGAGAATGAGGGAGGATGGTGTTCTTTGTGGCGGAGTGGTTAGAGTGTCTGACTTTTTTCTAGGTCGGACTCCTAATCTGAAGATCGGTGGTTCGATTTCCTGTGCCCCCAGCTCTGCCAATTTAGATTTCCACCGCTGTGTATATAACTTACAGCATCATCAAAGGCCAGTTGCTCTCATAGTCATACCATGTCTATGTGGTGTGGGAGGTTAAAAATCCCTTGGGTAGGTAAAAGTGTAGGCTCGGGCTTTTTATCGACAAATTGTCTAATGGTGAAAACAAGTCTATTCAGACTTATCCATGATAGGCAGTATAAATCCTCAAGAAAAAAACACGAAAAAACGAATTAAGAGGAACAGAAGGAGATCAAGAGGAAGGAGAGGGGCGAGAGAGCGAGTAGGCGAGGCTGAGTGAGATATTACTGCCCCTCCATTCTCTTAGTCCTTCTTCCTCTTTCCACCCTTCAACCCTCCCCTATCCCTCTCCCTCTCCCTCTCCCTCTCCCCTCCCATCCCCCCCCCTCCTCCCCAGCTACCCCTTCCCTCATCCCCTCAAACTGGACGCGGTGGCCGACTCGGTAGAGCACAGGCCTCCCGCGTGTGAGATTGGTCTGATTCCCGGTCGAGTGAAACCAATGACTTAAAAAATTGATACTTGTCGCTTCCTAGCCTGGCACTCCGCATTACATAGGATAGGGCAAGGACTGGTTAGCTCAGTGTCAGGAAAATGTGACTGCGTGAGATATTGGGTGATGGTGCTGACAGCCTGATTTCCCAGTGGAGCAGCGCTATAAAAGTCGCCATTACTAATGGCGACTAATGGCATTCGTGTGTACTGTCACAAGTCGGTGACCGTGTGCTATTTATTACCCTAGATGTTGCCAGGACGTAAAACTCCAGCAACCAACCAATCATCCCTTCAAGGAGACTCCACCGGGTGGTGTGGGAACGTGGCTCGGTGTTTACGTGGGGCGCGGAGGGAGGAGGAGAGTGGGGGCGGGGCGGGGCGCGAGGGCGGGGCGGGGCGCGCGGGGCGGGGCGGGGGCGGGGCGGGGTGGGCGGGGTGCTCGGCCGTCAGAGAACAAACATGAAGCGTATTGGCCGGCTCTCGGCCCGACCCTTCAGCCGGCCTGCCCGGCCTTGGTCGCCGGGCAGATCTTAAGGGGTGCATCCTGCCCGGCCCAAGGTCACCAGTGAGGATGCGCGCGCACACGCGCATGCTCAGCGTGTGTGTGTGGGGGGGGGGGGGGGGGGGGGTAAGAGTCGGGGAGTGGGGAAGGTGACTGGAGGTGGGCTGGGCGGATGGGGAGGGGGGGGGGGATATGGATGACTGGTCGACCGGCGCGCTGAAGGACAAATGTATTTTATATAGATGTATATGTATATAAATATATATATATATGTGTGTGTGATGCATAGGTATTATGCAAGTATAAAGGCGCAGAAGAGAATTCTAATATTATATTTGTATTGTTATATAATACCTGCAGCCTACCACACTGCAGGGACTGGTGGCCAGATCACCGGCCCCATTCGTCTCTATCCGTGCACCCACATGTTCACTTGAATATATATATATACATATTTATTTTATGTTTATATATTTCTATATATTTAAATATATGTTATATATATTTTTATATATTTCTATATATTTCTAGATATATATTTAAATATATTATATATATATATTATGGATATGTTTATATATATATTTATATATATATTTATATATATATATATTTATATATATTTATATATATTTATATATATTCATATATATTTTTATATATTTATATATATGTTTATATATTTATATATATATTTGTATATATGTTTATATATTTATATAGTCATATATATATATACGCACACATTTATATACATATATATTTATATATAAATATATATATATAGGTAAAAATGAAGGCGTTAAGGCCAGGCGCAGCTGGCATACAGTGCAGAGGGGCGCTCACAGGGGGCACCACTGTGGCCTATGTCATACTAACAGGGTCAGCTAGATCGTTTACAGCGCTAACTATTACATAGGGAACTGAAGATCGGTAGTGTCCTTGTTTATATTCCCATAATGGATTATAGAGCACATATATATATATACATGTATACATAAAAATACCTAATGGAGCTAAGCGTTAACACATATAACCTAAGTCCCTGCCTTACCATAGTATAAACGAGCAGTACACAAGGTAGCCCACAAGAGGGGAAACTAGAAATAGCAGGAGAAAGAGAAAGAGAAAGTAAAGGAGAACGAGAAAGTGAAGGACAAAGAAAGGGAGAATGAGAAGTATAGGAAGAGGGAGAACGAGAACGAGAACGAGAACGACAACGAGAACGAGGACGAAGAGGAAATGGAGAAGGAGATGGAGAAGGAGAAAGAGAAGGAGAAGAAGGAGAACACAAAGGGAAAGGAGAAGGCAAAGGAGAAGGAGAAGGAGAAGGTGAAGGAAAAGGAGAAGGAGAAAGAGAAGGAGACGTGGAAGGGGAAGCAGAAGGGGAAGGAGAGGGAGAAGGAGAAGGTGAAGGAGAATGAGAAGGAGAAGGCGAAGGAGAAGGAGAAGGAGACGGGGGAGGGGAAGGAGAAGGAGACGGGGAAGGGGACGGGGAAGGAGAGGGAGAACGAGAACGAGAAGGAGAACGAGAAGGAGAACGAGATGGAGAAGGAGAAGGAGAAGCAGAAGCGGAAGTAGAAGCAGAAGTAGAAGCAGAAGGAGAACGAGGACGAGAAGTAGAAGGAGAAGGAGAAGGAGAAGGACAAGGAGGAGAAGGAGAAGGAGGAGAAGGAGGAGAAGGAGAAGGAGAACGAGGAGAACGAGGAGAACGAGAAGGAGGAGAACGAGAACAAGAACGAGAAAGAGAACGAGAACGAGAACGTCAATCTAATAGATCCAGAAACTGCTGAAGTCGATGTAGTCCACGATTTCACTGCGCCTACAAAACAGTAGTTCTGCATGTTTTCACTTTAACTATCTCCAACATTAGCCATTTATAATCAAGGCTACTTCAAGCTAACCTAAAGTAGGTTAGAATCATCAATCTACTAATAATATATGTGTCTAAGAAATATGTCAAGAACTCAAAATGATCGGGCTATGTAACTTGAACAATTAGAATTAAAGCAGACACTTAGGCTCACACACGTGCAACATAGTAACTGGAGTAAAGCTAAGATTCCTTACATGCGGTATGCGGTATGCGGTATGCGAATGCGACAACAAATCGAAATGCCTTGAAGTCAATGGACTACATCCCTTACATGTGGTATGCGGATGTGAATACGAATGCGAATGCGACAACTCGATCGGTCCCTGTAGCGATCGGTGCAGCATGCGGCATGCGGCACGCGGTGTGTGAATAGAAACGTCATTCGCACTTGTCCATTAGGTTTAGACTAGGAGAGGCGACTGGTCATTACGGAACGGTCACACACAGGGGTGCTGAGTGGAAACATCTGGTAGTGGTGCTGGGGGGTAGACGCTTGCCGCTTACCGCGTAGAAGGAATCCTCCCATTCGCATACCGCATACCGCATGCCGCACACCGCATGCCGCATACCGCATGTAAGGAATCTTAGCTTAAGGTGAAGTAAGGTTGTATCCATCACCCCTCACGCTGTGCCCGAATCGCTACAGTACAGGATCCTCATGCGGAACGTCGGGAGTTTGAATCACAACCGGGTCAAACCAATGACTTTTATAATTCCTACTTGTTATCTAGCCAGGCGCTTGGCATTTGTCGTACAGTACAAGGACTGGTTAGCTCAGTGTCAGGATAATGTGACTGAGTGGGATATCAGGTCACAGTGATGGCGGCCTGATTTCCCAGTGTGGCAGCATTATAAAGTTGTCATGACTGGACAGTGTCACAAGTCAGTATTCATCCTGATATGACCTTATATGTTGCTATGATGTTAAACTCCAACAACCAACCATCATGGGGCTCTGCATCTGTAATGTAAATGTCTACGCATTAGTGGTCGCAGTAGTGGTCGGGGCGGGCCGGCAGGCGCCTGCACGTGCCGGACAACGGGCGGGTCGGCGCCGGGAAGGTAGGCGCCGGGCGCCCGGGGCGGGGACCGGTGTCCGGGGGCCAGGGTCCGGGGGTCGGGAGCCGGGGGGCCGGTGGGTGACTGACCGGTGCCCGGCGTCGCCCGTGCGTCAGCCAGCACTAGCAGAAGCAGCAGCATCAGCAGCATCAGTCTGGATCCGGCCATGATTCAGCACAATACGACATCAACAACTAAACACCGCGTCATGAAGCAAAACATATCATCCATCTCCAACACTGTCCGCGTTATCATATAACTACTACTAGTACTAGTAAGGATTATCATCGTAGTCGTCGTTGTCGTCGTCATGATCTTCATCGTCATCATCACCACCACCATCACCACCACCACCACCATCACCACCACCACCATCATCACCATCACCCCACCATCACTCCGACCTTCCCCCCATCAGCATCATTATCATTGTCGTCTTTGTCAGCTCGGTGTCAGGATACTGTGAGTGAGTGGCATATCGGGTCATGGTGACGGTGACCCGACCTCTCAGTGAGACAGCACTGATTGCCCACTGTCACTAAAGTCAGTATCCATACTGATTTGACCTTAGATGTTGCTAGGACGTACAAACCCGGTAACCAAACAAGCAAACACCATCGAGAGGTTACTGTAACCTCTCAGGGCCGGGCGTAAGATGTTTGATTGTTTGTTTGGGGTTTTCCGTCCTGGCAATATCTAAGGTCACGTCAGGACGGGAGGCCGTGTTACAAAAGATAGCAATAAGACATTATTCACAATGTTCATACATAGTAAGTACACACACATAAATTAACCTGTTGGCAATACAAATAGTAGGAACAGTGTACTAATTAATGGTTGTCTTCCCACTGCACGTTATAAATAACTAATATGTAATGCAGCAACGCACATCCTTGAGCTGATATGCAGATAACCTACAGACTGTTCTTTGAGGAAACAAACACATGCTAGAACACGATATGATTATGATGAGACCAGGACATGTTCATCAATAGACAAATTATGTGCTTTAAATTGCAAATATTGAATCGGTACTCATTGGGTATATATATAGTCCAGGGAAACAATCGTGACACAATTTGTGGATGGCTACTAAATGATGTATTCTGATCAATAAAAGTAAAAGTAAGCCTTAAATAAATTTAATCAATTTTATGTAACTTGTAATACCGACATCAGTTCCAACCTTGCAAAAAAAACAAAGCCCCTAGGATAATGGGCCACTTTGCTTCTTGTCTTCACTGCCAAAATCTGCAGAGGGTTGGTTGGTTGTTGGAGTTTTAAATCCTGGCACCATCTAAGGTCACATCAGGATGTGTACCGACTTGTGAGAGTGCACACTCATGGCAATGTTATAGTGCTGCCCCACTGGGATACCAGGCCACCAGTACCATGACCTGATATCCCACTCGTTCACATTATCTTGACACTGAGCTAACCAGTCATTGCCTTATCCTAACAATGCCGAGCGCCTGGCTATGAAGCAACAAGTATCAATTTTTAAGTCATTTGTTTTGACTCGACCAGGGTTGGAACCCGTTGGTTAGAATCTCTCCAGAGAGGTGATGTGTATTTAATTGAGATGGATGGCGCAGTGTTTGCGAATGCTGAGATGGAGTATTTCCGTGTGTTGTGATTGACCGATGGGCGGTGGTCAGCGGGTGGCCAACCTCGGGGCACGACTTGGATGGCTCCAACAACCGTGTGATCATGTGCTCAAAGAATGACCCCACACCCACTGACCCCTCGATCAGAAGGAAGCGAGTGGGGGTGGGTGGTGGGGGTGGGGGTGAGTGAGTGTTATCAATAGCTCACTTCTCAGGCTTCCATAAAGACGCCATAATAAAAGTGTTTTAATAATATTGATATCATCATCATCATGCTGTCAGTCGCGATGTGACAAAGACTGCTTTCAGTTTCATTACTTGACTGCCACTCTCCACTTAGCTCTCTGCTGTGAGAGTTGCGTCCATGAGTCAGTCTTAATGTCTCTCAGCTTCAGGTTTCTCTTGATGGTATCCTTGAACCGTTGACGAGGGCTCCCTCTCTTTCTATAACCAGAAGACAGTTGAGAATAGAGGATCTGCTTTGGTAGCCTGTCTGATGAGATCCTCATAAGGTGTCCAGTCCACTGGAGATTCTTTTTGATCAGAAGATCTTCCATAGATAATGCTAACAGTAACACTACTAACAGTCACGAGTACATGCAATATTAATAATATTGATATACGCCTGTATAATTGCCCTAAACCTGTATAATTGTCATAAACATATTTAATTGACATGAATCTGTATAATATACATTAAACCTGTATAATTGGAATGCACCTGTATAATTGACATAAACATGTATAATAGACATAAACTTGTATAATTGTCAACAACCTGGAAAATTGACATATACCAGCATAATTGACATAAATCTGTACAAACCTATATAATTGGCATGCACCTGTATAATTGACATGAACATGTATAATAGACATAAACCTTTAAAATTGACACAAAACTGTATAATTGACATATACCAGCATATTTGACATACACCTGTACAATTGATATAAACATGTATAGTTGACATAAACCTGTATGATTTACAGTATAATTTACATACACCTGTATAATTTACATAAGCCTGCATAATGGACATAAACCTGTATAACTCACATACATCTGTATAATTGGCATAAACATGTATAATTGGCAAAACCATGTGTGTGTAAATTAAATGTATATTTATTTGGTTATTCAGCTCGCCTGTGAATGGAAAAGTCCAGCAATGATGTGATAGTTGTTCTAAATTCATGAAATGTCTGTTTCATTTAATTATTCCCCAGATGACAGGACATCTGTGGTCTCAAGACAAGATTGGTCTGGGTGCATAGTTGTCATGATTGTTACTACTGTTAGCATTATATCATTAAATAAAGCGAAGACACGGCAGTCAGAGTACAGTATAACCCCATTAAACCAAACTTGAAGGGACCCTAGAAATTTGTTTGGATTAACCGATCATTGGTTTAACCGAGCTTTGACTTTGACTTTGACTTGGCTTTGCCATAAACGTGGGTGCATTATGAATGTAATATACAATGTATGTGGACACTTTGATTATTGTTGTTTATGTATATACAGTTTAACCCCATTAAACCAAGCTCGGTTAAATCAAACGATCAGTTAATCCAAACTTTCTTCAGTGACCCGGAAAAATACTACCATTTATCATATAAAAATAGTCTCAGATGATCTTAAAACCACATGAAAGTTTGGTTTAACCATACCAGAAGTGCCCTGGGGCCCACCAATTTTGTTTGGATTAACCGATACTTTGGATTAACTGACTTTGGTTTAACCAACTTTTTTTTATAAATGGTAGTATTTTGCTGGGCCGCCGAAAAAAGTTCGGATTAACCGATCATTTGGTTTCACCAAGCTTTGTTTAACGGGGTTGTACTGTAATAGGTTTGGAGAGAGCTCACGACAAAAGATATGGCTGGTGCGCAGAAGTTTATTTGTTCATTCAAAAGTAAATTACTGGTGGGAGTGGGCCAAGAGCAGGGCAGAGGCTGGAACAGGGGAGGGGGAGTTAGATTACTGAATGCAGACGTCTCGTGCTCCAGACTGCTCTAACAGCACCTCCCTAGACCCAGATCCATAGTTACGTCGGCGGTGTATAAGCAGTGTATTCCATTCACAATTATATTTGCATAAATTATTATGCACCACATAAGTTATAGGTAAATTATATTCAAAATACTTGAGAGGTCCATTATCCGAGAGAGGGCGTCACATTTTCTAAACTAAATCGATTGTCTAGATTGGATCCTGCATATCCAACTTAGACACTGGTGCACTTATTAAATATTTATTTCATGTGTGTTGGTTAGTGGAGTTTTACATCCTGAAAACATCTAAGGTCATATCAGGACGGGTACCGACTTGTGACATTGCTCACTCATGGTGACGTTAGAGTGCTGCTCCACTCGGAGATCAGAACCCCAGCACCATGACCTGATATCCCACTCAGTCACATTATCCTCACACCAACCAGTCCTTTCCATATCCTAATAATGCCGAGCACCTGGATAGGAAGTGACAAGTATATACCTTAAACCATTGGTTTGACTTGACCAGGGTTCAAACCCGTGGGTTCGAATCCCACGATCTGCCAAAACGGGAGACGGACGCTCAACTCATTCTGGTTTTTATTTCAGGTTGGTGTTTCTGTCATAGGCTGCAGTGTTCACAAACAGGTACACTCATTCGATGGTAAAGGGTGAATCTGAATACCACAACTGCATCTTCTTCAAGGATCGGTCACATACACCTTAGTGGACGTAGTTGAACATAGTGGAGGCTAACGTAGTTGAACGTAGTTGAACGTAGTTGAACGTAGTTGAATGTAGTTGAACGTAGTTGAACGTAGTTGAACGTAGTTAAACGTAGTTTACCGTAGTTGACCGTATCCATACAGTAACATATTTATCTGTACCGTAACATATTTATCCGTACCGTAATGTATTTATCCATACCGTAATGTATTTATCCATACCATAACATATTTATCTGTACCGTAACACATTTATCCGTACCATAACATATTTATCCGAACCAAAACGTATTTATCCATACCAAAACCTGCTGTACCTTAACATATTTCAACATAGTTTAACACACTTATACCACGTTTGACCCACGTTAGACTCCACTATGTTCACCTACGTTCAACTACGTCCACTAATGTGTATGAGACCGGGGCATTATTCTCTAACTCCAGGTCAAAGACCATGTCACCAATGAGAAAGTGCGACCCAGATCGGCTGGGTAATTGGGCCCCACAAAGATGTCCTGAAAATCGTAAAGACCTGCAAACTGTAATAAGATGGCCAAATTTCCCATTCATAAGGCTTAGCCAAAACCATGTAGCAAGGCACAGTGAAAGGGGGGGGGGGGGAAGAAGACAAGGCGGACAAAGGAAGAGGTGGGAAGAGAACATCAGGGAATGGACAGGCCTGGAGTTCAGCAAGTCCGAGACGGCAGTGGAGAACAGGGGAAACTGGAGAAAACTGGTTTGAAAGTATTTTGTCGTGGCCGAGTGATCCTCCTGGTTAAGAAATTGTTATTGATGATGATGATGAACTCAATGACCTCTGTTGAAATCGCCGATGCTTAAATTAAAATAGAAACAAATAGACATAACCACATCGGCATATGATACACTATCAGTACAACAAAGAATACATTTGTCTTACTCTTACTCTTGGAGTTGGAGACTAAGATTAAGAATGAGTCTCTTCCTTAGTATCCAACTTAACTCTCATATCGTCATAATTTACCAAAACAGACGCGGGTAACACTTCATAACTAACACTACCGTACATTCTTTAAGACTCAAAGGGCACCAAGACGGTCCAAGACCCAATAAATCAGTGCATAAAGCGCTGCTGAGGGTCGCGCCCACAACCTTATGACACGCTGGTAATCTATTGGCGCAGCCTCTGACACAGGCTGGTGATCTATTGGTTTAGCCTCTGACCGTCAGACGCGCCCTCTGTCGGCGGATCGCTCGCCCAAACTGGACAGACTCTGGCGCCATGGCAACCAAGGTGTCCACCGCATCTGACGTGTCCTTCCCGGGTGACCCTTGTGGGTGGGTGGGAGGGTGGGAGGGATGGTGGGTGGGAGGAAGGGAGGGGGGGTGGGTGTAGGTGTGACATGGCCAATGGACCGTGCGGGAGGACCAGTGTTTGCACGCTGACGTTGGGGGTAACAGATGCCTGGCTGCACACATTGGTACTTTGTCAGCAATCCTTAGCACGGCAGGCACGTCGGGGTGTGTGTGTGGGGGGTGGGGGGTGGAGGGGGGTGGAAGGGAAGGTGCGTGGATGGGAAGAAGAAGAGGAGGGGAGGGAATAGGGATGGGAGGAAGGGGAGGGGGAGGAGGGAGGATATGGGAGAAGAGAAATGGAGGGAGGAAGCGAGGGAAGGGGAAGAGGGAATGGGAGGCGAGAAGTGGGTGGGAGATGGGAAAGGGAGGTGGGGTAGGAGATGGAAGAAGAGAGGGGGAGGTGAAGGAGGAAGGGTAGGGAGGGGATGGATATACACATACATATATACATGCATGCACACATTCACATACATACACGCATACCTACCTACATACATGCACACATACACATATACACACATATACATATACATGTACATGTACATATACATACATATATGTTGTGTGTCATCAGCTCTTTCAGCTTCACTTTCAGTGCCAAATATGACGAGCCCGGCGTAGTTCCAGTTAATCCCGCTTGAGGGGAGTGTCGCTGCGGTCGGATGCGGCGTCTGTGGCGGTGGTTACCGGTTTGTGAGTAATACAACGCTGGTACACCCAGCACCCGGCGAGCACCTGGCTTCAGGGCAGTGACGGACCCTGCCGGCACTCTGACCTCACCGCCTCCCCGCCTCCCCGCCTCGGTGCCTCACAGCCTCACAGCCTCATCGCCTCAACGCCTCACCACCTTCCCGCCTCAAGGACTCCACTCCTCACTGCCTACCCGTCTCCCGGCCTCCTCGCCTCCCTCCTCACCATCTCACCGCCTCACTGCCTCCCCACCTCACTGCCTCACTGCCTCACTGCCTCACTGCCTCACTGCCTCACTGCCTCACCGCCTCACAGCCTCACCGCCTCACTGCTTCACTGCCTCACCGCCTCCCCGCCTCACTGCCTCACTGCCTCACCACCTCACCGCCTCACCGCCTCACCGCCTCACAGCCTCACCGCCTCACTGCTTCACTGCCTCACCGCCTCCCCACCTCACTGCCTCACTGCCTCACCACCTCACCGCCTCACTGCCTCACCGCCTCACAGCCTCACCGCCTCACTGCTTCCCCACCTCACCACCTCACTCCCTCACCGCCTCACCGCCTCACCACATCACCGGCTCACCGCTTCACCGCCTCACCACCTCACCGCCTCACCACCTCACCACCTCACCGCCTCACCGCCTCACCACCTCACCACCTCACTGCCTCACTACCTCACCACCTCCTCACCTACTCACCTCGCCACCTCTCACCTCCTCACCTCCTCACCTCCTCACCTCACCATGTCACCACCTTCTCACCTCACCACCACACCCCTTCACCACCTCCCTACTTCTCCATCTCCCCACCTCTCCACTTCCTCCCCACATCACCTCCTCACCTCCCCACATCACCACCTCCCACCTCACCATCGCCTCACCTCACCGCCTCGCTGGCTTTCAAACACCCCCCCCCCCCTCCTCCCGCACTCCCCTGCTTTGTTCCATGCGGGTTCCACCTCAGCGACCAACTCGCTTTGTTGTACATTATATCAGTATCTACCGCAACAATTTCAAGAAAAGAAAAAAGAACAAATAAGCACAGGCGCACATGAGCAGAGTGGCTTGCAGATCAATTCCTCAGGCCATTATCTTCTCGAAGGCTGGGGGTTGCTGAAGGTTTGTTGGCAGCGGCTGTCTCTGTGAGGAGGTGCTTCGGTCTGTTCTACTGGAGACGGGCGGGTCTTGAGCCATCAGTGGCACTTGCATTCTTTGTCATGTTTTGTCATTCTTTATCATTCTTTGTCATTCTTTGGTATTCTTTGTCATTCTTTATCATTCTCTGTCATTCTTTATCATTCTTTGGCATTCTTTGACATTCTTTGTCATTCTTTTGCATTCTTTGTCATTAGTTTGCATTCTTTTGTATTCTTTTGCATTCTTTTGCATTCTTTTGCATTCTTTTGAATTCTTTTGCATTCTTTTGCATTATTTTGCATTCTTTTGCATTCTTTCGCATTCTTTCGCATTCTTTCGCTTTCTTTCGTATTCTTTCACATTCTTTCGCATTCTTTTGCATTCTTTCGCATTATTTCGCATTCTTTCACATTCTTTGCTATTCTTTGGCATTCTTGATCATTCTCTGTCATTCTTTATCATTCTTTGCCATTCTTTGTCATCCTTTGGCATTCTTTTGCATTCTTTTGAATTCTTTCGCATTCTTTCACATTCTTTCGCATTCAATCTTTCCCATTTTATCTCCTCCTTTTCCTATTCCAGCTCATTCTAGTTGTTTGTCATCTTCATCTTCTATGTCTCCTTTGTCTTTTTTTTCTGTGTGGCGTTGATATATTAATAGCACAATTAACAAGTTTTAGCAAATTGATTGTTGTGCTATATATTAGAGCACAACGAAAGATATAGTTATTATATATAGAACAACCTACAATATAATGTATAAATTTCCAGTAATTTGTACACAATTATATATATAGCGCAACAGGCCATTTGCAAACAATTATGTGATATATAATTTATTATGTGAGTATAAATGGGCAGAGCAGCTATTTGATATCGTTTTATGTAACTTTAATTGCTTGCTATTGAGTATGTACATATTATTATTTATTGTCCCATTTGCTGCGGGCCGGAACCCGCTGTTCGCCTCTGGCGCCACCACCGTTTAGGCACAGGCCAGCCAGAGTGCAACAGGATCACATGAGCTCCGAATTTAAAACTTTTTCTGTAGGTAGGGCGGTTTATTGCTCGGCCATAGGGCCTCCTGAAATAAAGGTTGGCTTCCACCACTCCTCGGCTCTGCTCTCTTTACTTTCCCCCTTAGTTGGAGCCAAATTTATATATATATACATGATGCTCACACTATTAGTAATATATTACATACTGTTATTCTCGATAGTACTTTCCCAACGAGCAGCCGATATACCATTTAACACATTTACTTAAACTAAAGTTGCATAGTATTTGCCATTTTCTAAGATAAATACATTAGATTGGTCGTTATAATCTATTTGACTTTAGTTTGAAATAACATTTAATTTAAAATAGTTAACTTTGGAGAGCTAACTTCCTCAGAGGGTTTGCCTACTTAAATTTGCACAGTCCGATGGTTTTTTAGTTTCTGCCACTTTTTTAGGTGAATATATTATGCTAGGTACACACCTACCGTTTTTCCGCACCCACCTACCGTATTCGATCAAAAATTGCCCAAAAGTCTTGAGGTGTGCACTCCCCTAGCACACCTACCGATTGCGATTTGCGACTTAAAACTCAATTTTAGGGCTATAAGGCCTTCCTTACGATTGCGATTCGCGATTCGAAAAATGAATCGGCCTGTTTTCAGTTTTAAGCGGGTCGGGTCGAGTCATGAGTTTTAGTGCGCGAATCGTAAACGGTAGGTGTGTACTTGGCATTAGGCTAATCATTATAATCTATTTCACCTTAGTTTGAAATAACTTTGGTTTTACAAGGGTAACATTGAAGATATTTTAGGTGAAAACGGCCAATTAATGTTGGCAATCTCATTAGACACGTAGACCTAAGCAGAAACATGTTCTATTCAATAGAGTCGTGCATAATTCCAGTGACGCGGTGCATTGTCGGATGTTGGAAAGCAAAACAAACCCCTGCGAAGCACATGGCTAATGCTAATACACTGGGTGCAGCTTTGAAATGTGCTAGTTTCAGCTCATCTCTGCTCATGTTTGAAAAATAGAATACCAACTAAAATAATATATAATAAATTCAGATGTTAATCTTTTACCCAGCATTGTATTTACACCAATCTAATCAACATGTCTGATGCCATGTGCATTTAGATCTAGAGAAATCTGGTCACTCAGACTGGTGTTAGAGCCATAGCCAGAGTCAGTTTGACTTATTTCATTTGTTTTTATTTATATCCTATGGTTAATGACATACGCACAGCTAGGAAATGACAAAGACCCGATAACACTAAGACGGCTCACTCAGCGTGTATTGTGTAATGAAAATGATCAAACCTACCACTTGGTGCGGTGGCTGTTCTCTTGGTTAAACAGGTGCTATATTATATGTATAAATGTATATATGAATGTGAAAGATGTGTGATGATGGCGATGCTGATACTGATGCTGATGATGATGTGTATTTGTTCATAGCAATTTCATATTGATGTGTATTCATACTTACCTATCTCATGTAGAATATAATTCATTGTATGTGTCTACATGTGAAACACCAACCAGCAGCTGGGCTGATCAAACCCACCACAAGGTGGCACTGCAAAATTTACATTACCATGGGAGAGATAGGGAGTGAGCCGTCTTAGTATTATAGGGTCTTTGAAAATGAGTAGGGTTAATCAGACATTGGTTATATATTTCTCTGAAACCATTTTCTGTATTTTAATATTTAGAACAAGAATTAATAATCGTGATGTGGATATCAGCCTAAAAGTGACATTGTTTGTGTGGAATTGTATGTTTCTTAACTCAAAATGCTTAACTATGGTTAGATTTGCCTTAAATATATTCATTATATCATTATCTTGCATGTGTGCATCCATGTTTATGCCAAATTGTTATGTATAATTTCTATTCATTTTGAATAAAATCGAAGTTTTCCCCTATGCGTATCGGCAAAGTCAATGGCTGTATGCATCTGTTTTGCTGTCAGTGCCGTTTTCAGCGCATGCACAGACGGAATGCAATTGACGAATCTCTTCTGTGCAGCAATAACTGTTTAATATGATAAGTGCACCAGTCGTTTGAGATTTAGCATCAAATCTAGGTAAATGCGTGTTTTTTTTCTCTAAATTTGATCGTTTCATCGGACTGCACAGATTTACCTGGTATGAGGATTGCTTTCTGTTCGTTGGGGGTTTTACGTCCTAGCAAGATCTCAGGTTATATCATGACGGCTGGTAGGAGGATGGAGTGTAACAATAGTTGGGTGTGACCTCTGAACCAACCCTCTTCCACTTCCACTATCCTCTTCCACTCACCAACTCCTCCTCCCTCCCCCCCCCACCACACACACATACACCCCCCCCCCCCACTCCCCATGGCAAATCGCCAAGGGTGGCTTCAAATTTTAGCTGGCATCTAATGTAAACAAAAAGCTTTTTTTTCTGTTGGTTTTAATTGCGGATTCCTGTTGGTCTCTTCGGGGTTAGCCCCCTCCGCCCTCCCACCCACACACCCGCCCTCCCACCCACCTTCCCACCCACCCACCCAGGAGGAGCCGCCCACCTTTTAGAAGCTTCCCCAGGCTGGCCATTGTTGCCCGTGCGACCTTATTTATCGCCCGGCACCCGTTTCATCGCCCCCCACACCCACCCCCTCCCCTTCTCCCCTCACCCAGTCTCCTACCGACATCCCTACCCCACACCCGAGGGGAGCAGCTTAGGGTGTTGGGGGGGGGGGGGGGTTATAGGGACGCTGAGCTGGGAGGGTCGGTGGGGGAGGGAGGGGGGGGGGTTCTATGTAAGCCCAGTCGTCCATTAATTCATTTTCTGTGAGACCCAGTTGTAGAGGCCGATTACCACAGG
Organism: Branchipolynoe longqiensis; assembly: GCA_030323885.1. Taxonomy (NCBI): domain Eukaryota; kingdom Metazoa; phylum Annelida; class Polychaeta; order Phyllodocida; family Polynoidae; genus Branchipolynoe; species Branchipolynoe longqiensis. Next base: position 7,628,147 of record CM059186.1, on the reverse strand, counting down.
CCATCTCCCCTCTCCGCACCTCCCACCCCCCATCTCTCCCCTCCACTCCCCTCATCTCCCCTAAACTACCCTCCACCCCCCTTCCATTCCTGGCAGCTCCCCTCCCTCCACTACTCCTTCTCCTACCCTCCTTCGTGTTCCCTCCCTCTCCTCCCTCTACTCCCCTCAGCCCCCTCCTCCCTCTCCTCTCCCCCCTTCCACATCATCCCCTCCCCTACCATCCCTACCACCCTCTCCTCTGCCATGCCCTCCCCCTTGCCAAGCCCTCCCCTACCATCCGCTCCACCTACCATCCCCTCCCCTACCACCTCCCCTCCCTATCATCCCTCCCCCTCCCCGTCTCCCCTTACTATCCCCTCCCCTACCATCCCCTCCCCTACCACCCCCTCCTCTACCATCCCCTCACTACCATGCCCTCCCCTACCATCCCCTCCCCTAACCACCCCCTCCCCATACCATCCCCTCCCCTACCATCCCTCATTCTAACCATCCCTCCCCTAACCATCCCTCCTCTACCATCCCTCCCCTACCATCCCTTCCTACCACCCCCCTCCCCTACCATCCCCCCCCTACCATCCCTCCCTACCACCCCTCCCCTACCATCTCTTCCTACCATCTCTTCCTACCACCCCCCTCCCTCCCCCCTACCATCCCTCGCTACTCCCTCGCTACCATCCCTCCCTACCCCCTCCCCTAATATCCCCCCTCCCCTACCATCCCCTCCCCTAACCACCACCCCCTCCCATACCACCCCCCCCCTACCATCCTCCCTACCATCCCTCCCCTACCATCCCTCCCCTACCAACCCTCCCCTATCAACCCCCCTCCCCTACCATCCCCTCCCCTACCATCCCCCCTACCATCCCTCCCTACCATCCCTCCCTAACACCCCTCCCCTACCACCCCTCCCCTACCATTCCTCCCCTACCATCCCTCCCCTACCCTCCCTTCCCCTACACCCTACCTACCCTATCATCCTCTCCGCTCCCCGCCAATACCATGTACTACGCAGACCACCTCTGATGTAAATGGGTTTGTGTGTGTGCGTGTCAGTGTGTGTGTGTGTGAGAGTGTGGGTGTGTGAGTGAGTGGGTGTGTGGGGGTGAGAGCGACTCACACAGAAAGCACCGTGCCCATATGTATGCTGAAATGATGGCCGACCTCCTGTGACCAGGATTAACCTGCGGCGCAAAGCTTTTGTCGCGGATCCATTATGGGGCGTTGGGGAGAGAGGGAGCTAGGGAGAGTTGGGGAGGAGGATAAATGTATGTGGGTGGAGGGGCAGGGTGGGGGGGGGTGGACTGCCTGCCGGCTTGCAGCAGACATTCTGACATTACTACTGCAGCGAGCTATTAGTTCAACTACACAGCCGGAGAAGCCAATCACGCTGGCGCATATCAGCATAATATTTGTAATTAGCACAATACAGGGATATGCGATGGCAGGGTTCGGAGTGCATGTTTGTGTTCGGGGGTGCGGGTGAGTATGTTAGTGTGTTTTTATTGGGGGCACCGATTTTGAGCCTACCTATTTTGTTTGTTTGTGTGTCTGCTTGTTTACTGACCCCCCAGCACAAAAAGTAGACATCAGCTATTGGGGGTTCATATTTTGTTTACCGTATATGTCCCAATAGAAGCATGCTACCCAATTGAAGCACACCCCCCATTTCAAGATTGAAAGTATGCACAAATTTATGATCACATTCAGACTAAATGCACATAAAATAAGACAATGCCACTTTATTTCAGAGGCATGACAAAAACAAATAAAAATGTACGATCGTATTCAGACTGAATGCACATCAAATAAGACAATCCCACTTTATTTCAGAGGCACAACAAAAACAAATCAAAATTTATGATCGTATTCAGACTGAATGCACATAAAATAAGACAATCGCACTTTATTTCAGAGGCATGACAAATACAAATCCATGAAATTCTTTAACTTTGAATAGACGCACATCCATGTGTCTGCATTCGTGCAGTGCGCATGCATCTATTGGGACATATACTTATTTTATTACTACCGTGACTCTCTTCAAAGAACAACTCTGTACATCCAAACAAATGTTGACCTGACCTAGCAGGTGTCCTGCCAGCGGAGAGACAGTAAAATGAGACAAGAAAAGTTTGTAATTTTAAAAGAAAATTGTCATCGCAAGGATTCGCTTATCACGGGGGTCGTTGAAGACAGTTATTATTATTTTACCCATTTTTATCTAGGAAATACATGACAGTACACAGACTTCCAATGTGAAAATACATGTGAAGATATCTAGTTAAGCTGAAATGCCATTCGGTAAATCTCGAATGTAGGAACTTCTTTATAATGGCGCACTAGTTAAGCTGAAATACCATTCAGCTTATCTCAAATAAAGGAAGTACTTAATAAGGGTGCACTTGTTAAGCTGAAAGACCATTCAGCTGATCTCAAATAAAGGACGTGCTTAATAAGGGTGCACTAGTGAAGCTGAAAGACCATTCAGCTTATCTCAAATAAAGGACGTACTTAATAAGGGTGCACTTGTTAAGCTGAAAGACCATTCAGCTTAGCTCAAATAAAGGACGTGCTTAATAAGCGTGCACTAGTGAAGCTGAAAGACCATTCAGCTTATCTCAAATAAAGGAACTTCTTCATAATTGCGCACGAGTTAAGCTGAAATGCCATTCATCTTATCACAAATAAAGGAACTTCTTAATAATTGCTCCCTAGTTAAGCTGAAATACCATTCAGCTGAAGCTTGAAAGACACACTCACCCACCCACGCCCAAACACAATCACACAATCACACACATACACCCACCCACCCAACCACACTCACCCACCCACTCACACCCACCCACACATAATCACCCACTCACCCACCCACCTACACTCACACACATTCACTCACCCACTCACAAGCACACCCACCCACTCACACACTCACACACACACACCCAAATACACCCACACACCCATATACACCCACCCATGCACTCCCACTCACACACACCCACATCCACCAACACATACACACACACTCACCCCACACTCACACATAGCCACCCCCCACATACACCCACACACAAGCACACACACCCACAACCACCAACACCCACCCACACACTCACCTCACACATTCACCCCACACTCACTCATATCCGCACACCCACTTGCCCACACTCACATACTCAGCACCACATTCACACATACCCACACACCCACCCACACACTCACCCCACACACTCACCCCACACTCACACATACCCACACAACCATTTACCCATACACTCAGCCCACACTCACACATAACCACCCACCGACACACTCACACTCACCCCACACACACTCACCCCACACTCACACATACCCACACACCCATACACACACTTACCCCACACACTCACACCCCACACTCACACATGCTCACACCCCAACACCCATACCCACACTCACCCCACACACTCATCCCACACTCACACATACCCACACACCCACACACTCACTTACCCACACACTCAGCCCACACTCACACATACACATCCACACACACACTCACCCCACACACACTCACCCCACACTCACACATACCCACACACCCACACACTCACCCCACACACTCAGCCCACACTCACACATACCACCCACCCACACAAACACTCATCCCACACATCCATACACACTCACCCCACAGTCACACATACCCACACACCAGCGCACTCAACCCCACACATCAGCTCACACTCACACATACCACCCACCACACAAACACTCATCCCACACACCCATACACATGCCCCACAGTCACCATACCCCAACCCCCACACACCACGACCCCCACACACTCACTCACCACTCACTAAATACCCACACCACACACTCACCCCACACACTCACCCCACACACACACCAACCACCCACACACACACACACCCCACAACACACACCCACCCACACACCCACTCACACATACCCACACACCCACGAACCCACGAACCCACACACCCACACACATACACCCACCCACACACACACACACCCATACACTCACACACCCACTCACACACACACTCACCTTCTGTCTCCCCAGTTGTAGCCGGATAGAACCAGCAAAGAAGTGAAAAGAAAAAGTGACACGTTGCTTTCTGAGGAAGCGAGTGTCACATGGTGCAGGAGGGGTGGGGGTGAGGGCAATGGGGGGTTAGGGACGGGGGGGGGTGAAGGTGGGGGCGGGGGCGGGCAAAGGCCCCGGATGCCGTGCCGGGAAGCATGCGTCCATTAACACGGATGGACGACGTCTCTGTTTGTCTACCTCCTCCACGGTCAGGCCCACTGGTGGTGGGTGTGGGTGTGGGTGTGGGGGGTGGGGGTGTGGGTGTGGGTGTGGGGGTGGGGGTGGGGGTGGGGGCAGTAAGTAGTCAGTGGGAGTTGGGGAGGCGGGGCGGGGGGGGGGGGGATGCGTGGATTGGTAGGCGAGGATGGTAGGCGAGGATGTGCCATTGTAAGTAAGGTAGGGTTGTTTTTGTTTGTTGTTTATTGTTTGTTGTTGTTGTTTGTTGTTGGGGTTTTAATTATGTCAGGACTAGAATAACATCATTAACAGACGGGATGGCCGAATGAGTTGAGCGTCTGTCTCCTGCTTTGGTAAATCGTGGGTCGAGTCAAACCAATGACATACACATTTATACTTGTTGCTTCCTAGCCAGGCACTCGCCATTATTAGGGTAGGGCAATGAGTGGTTTTCTCAGTGTAAGGATAATGTGACCGAGTGGGATATCAGGTCATGGTGTTGGTGGCCTGGTTTCCCATTGGGGCAGCACTATAAATTGTCCATGAGTGTCCACTGTCACAAGTCGGTACCCATCCTGATATGACCTCAGATGTTGCTGGGACGTAAATCTTCACCAACATCTATCTACTACTGTGAACTTGTTAAACATAAAGAGATCAAGGTGGTCAAAAGCAAAGGTTCAAGAACTGCCTTAAATACAACCTGAATGAAAATAATCTCAACATTGAACACTTTTAACAACTGCGAAACAGTGGCCAAGCAATATGAGTTCATGGTGTGCTTCTATTCACAAAGGCATAGCACATTTTGAAACTGATCGTATATCTCAAGCTAAGGAAAAGCATCAGCAGAGGAAAGATTGTTTCTTTCACCCATCAGACTCTCTGACTGCTGCTACACATATGGCCACCGCACATTCCAAGCACAAATTGGACTTATCAGTCATCAACGTGTTCACAACAAATGATGAGTTGCTGTCATCGTCGCCACCGATGGACAACCAAGAAGAAGTGCATTTATGTTGCATTTGTAGTCTAATCAAATCTAGCGACGTGAAATGAGGGGACAGGGAAATGAGAGGAGAGTGGCAGTCAAGTACTGAAAGCAGTCTTTGTCGCATCGCGACCAACAGCATGATGATGATGGCGTGAAATGAAACTTTACACAAAACAGTGCATTTCATACAGGACATTTGTTCACAAAATGTGGTCTGGGTTTTATTTTTCATGGTTGGAATCTATTTCAGTGCAGGAATATTCTATGTCGAGTCTTGTATTGACTGGACACAAATGGTACACAGTAGTAGTACCTGTATTCGGTGACCCCTGTCATTGGCGAACCCCTCCCCTACAATCACACGCGCATGCTCACACTAATGCCACATGTTCCCACAAACTCACATCAACTCTATCCGAACCCTGCCTTTGCACAGACATCCCTGTATTGGGCTAATTACAATAGTTATGCCGATATGCGATGAGCCTGAGCTGCTGAGTGGCTTCTTCGGATGTGTAGTTGATCTAATACATAATAGCGCGCTGCAGTAGTAATGTCACAATGTCTGCGGCAAAGCAGCAGTCAGCTCTTCCCCCTTTTACCTCCCCCACCCACACTTCTTTAGATCCCGCCGGACGCGGGGGGCCGAATCGGTGGAACACAAACCTTTTGTGTGAGAGATTGGGAGTTTGATTCCCGGTCGAGTCAAACCAATGACTTACAAATGGATACTTGTCACTTCCTAGCTTGGCGCTCAGCATTAATAGGATAGGGCAAGGACTGGTCAGCTCAGTGTCAGGATAATGTGACTGAGTTGGATATCGGGTCATGTTGCCAGCCATCTGATTCCCCAGTGGGACATCACTGTAACGTCACCATGAGTGCACACTGTCACAAGTCAGTACCCATCCTGAAATGACCTTACATGTTGCCAGGACGTAAAACTCCAACAATCAACCAACCAACCAACAAACATCTTCGCACTCCACACACAAACACACACACACCGCACCCTAGCGTGCTATATAGCATGTAGAGTGAAGTGGGGTGTGGGGTGCCATGAGGGTGGGGGTGCGGTTGGGGTGGGGGGGTCACCTCCATGTGTGTGTGTGACCTGGGTTCTGTGCACTAACATGAATTGTGTTGTGGGACATAGACATACACAACATGTCACGGGGCGGTCACCCCCCCCCCCTTCCACCTGCCCACACCCCGCCCACACCCCGCCCACACCCCACCCAAACCCCACCCACACGCCCGGCCCACCTGGGCCCGTCCACCCCAGCGTCCGAGAGACCTGCCACGCGCTAACATGCCGCGACCAAGCCAACTTTTTATTTCCGTTTGTAGGTGATATATTTGGGTGTTTTTGTTAGGCAAAGATTAAATTTGCATTTGCCGATGGTATTTAATTTCTACAATTTTCTAAAATAAACACAGTGTGTTGATTCTTATAATCTTTTCTACAGTACAATATTTTAATGTAACTTTTATTTTAAATGGCTAACTTTTGAGAATAACAGGAAGTTATAGAGAAAGAAAGTGGTATTTGACATGGGGCTGCAATATCTCTTATTTATTATTAATATTATACTTGCTTTCTGCACCCCGGTTATAATCGGTCCCACTTGGGGAGCAAAACGAGCATCGTGTACATAACCAGTCTCATTTTAATATAATATTGTAGTAATCTGTACATGAGCCCTACTACCACGCGGTAGTGGCAGAGACTACGGCGCACAACTACGCAGTTACACTGAACTGCGCTAGGTGGCGGCAGGCTAGCCATTGGGTAGACCCCGACTGGGCTGCCCTCTACTGCATATGGCTAGCTCACCCCCACCCCACCCCACCTATAGAGTCAATGTGGGATCTGGTGAGTCAGGGGCGGGTCAGATGACTGTGGACGCCGCGGAGAGCAGATTGGTTCAATAAACCAAGTTGAAGCGTAATTATATTGGATCTTGGCATTCTTCCGTGTGTGCGTGGTAGGGTGAGAGTCGGAGGGCCATGGGCCATTACAATATTAATAATAGTAATGGTCGCCTGCACATACTTTCATTAATCTATAAATAAATGCGTTCATGGATTTTAACAAAGCAAAAAAGTTGGTTAACCAAAGTCGGTTAATCCAAAATCTAGTTAATCCAAAGAAAATGGTCGGACCCCAGGCCTCTCCGGTATGGTTAAACCAAACTTTCATGTGGTTATAAGGTCATGTGACTTTTTTTTATTTGATAAATGGGAGTATTTTGCCGGGCCGCTGAAAAAAAGTTTGGATTAACCGATCGTTTGATTTAACTGAGCTTGGTTTAACGGGGTTATACTGTACATACATAAAAAAACAATAATCAAAGTGTCCACATACATTGTATATTAGATGTGCAATACACTCTTACTCAAAGTCAAAGTCAAAGCCATCATCATCATCATGCTGTCGGTCATGATGCGACAAAGACTGCTTTCATTACTTGACTGTCGCTTTCCATTTAGCTCTCTGCTGTGAGAGTGATGTACATGAGTCGCTCTTAATGTCTCTCAGCTTCAGGTTTCTCTTGATGGCCAAAAGCTCGGTTAAACCAATGATCGGTTAATCCAAAGAGATTTCTAGGGTACCTTCAAGTTTGGTTTAACAGGGTTATACTGTATATTTATCTCAGAAAAGGACAACAACCCAAATCCATCAGACTATGCAAGTTTAAAACTCTACGGCTGCATATCTTTTTATTACATTATCATTTATGTAATTTGTTTACTTTGTTTTACACGTTGTTTTCTGCGCATGACAGTAACAAAACTGGTTACATGGAAGTAGATACATGTTATTTGAGATTGACTAACATGAGTACCTACCTAACAAGATATTAATCATTTCTATGTTTTCTTGAAACTACAAAAATGAGAAAGAAAAACTCTGCACTAAATTTGCGAAAACCGATGGTTTTGAGTTTCTGTCATTTTATTTATTTATTTTTCTTGAAGATTTGTACTGTCTGTCATGGATAAGTCTGAATAGACTTGTTTTCACCATTAGACAGTTTCTTGATAGAAAGCCCAAGCCTACACTTTTACGGAACCAAGGGATTTTTAACCTCCCACACCACATAGACATGGTATGAGAGCAACTGGCCTTTGATGACGCTGTAAGTTATAGACAGCGGTGGAAATGCAAATTGGCAGAGGTGGGGGCTGGGGAATCGAACCACCAACCTTCAGATTAGGAGCCCGACCTAGAAAAAAGTCAGACACTCTAACCACTCCGTAAAAGATTTTTTCAAAGGAAAAATCCTCCGGTGTGAGTGAGAGTTTAGCGCGCCCGGTGGTGACAATGAACACCAGTGGTGGCGCCACCGGTCGAGCAAGAGAGGCAGTATATACAATAAGTGGTACAATAGATAGATAGTAATTCCCTTCCGCGCCTTTATACTCAGGTAATTCGCTATGCATCACACAGACTTGAGCGGTATAATCTACCTGACTTTAGTTTGAAAAAACTTGTATTTTAATTGGATAATTTAGGAGATATTTGAAATGGAAGCATTGTATGTTATTCTTAATATTGATGTGCAAGCCAACATTAAGATACAATTCACATCAACATTCTACCCCCTTTTTCTTCAGCAACAACATGTTGTATTAACCTAACCTTAATCTACACAACTAATTATTAATTAATTGAATTCGATTCCAATTATTCCAATTTCTCTTATCTCATTATTTACCCATCATTGGCATCACTTCATGCTTATCGCTACATATTAACAGGAAATATTCCCGAGTCAATTTAATAACCCTATTTAATAACCCCATTTCTGCTTAAGCCTATGCTGTCATAATTTGTATGAGCACACACAAAATAATTATGCATGTTTTCAATTGAAATCTCTCCAAAGTTAACGATGCATTATAAAAGTTACTCTTTCCCTCCCCTCCCTCCCAGCCCCACCCCTGCTTCTGCCCTCCCATCCTTCCCCCCCTCCATCTCCCCCTTCCCCTCCAGTCGCCCTCCCCTCTCTCTCCCCTCCCTGCCCCCTCCCCCCTACCCCTCCCCCACTCCCCCTCCCCCTACCCCTACCCCGTCCCCTCTCTCTCTCTCCTCCTCCCCTCCCCCCTCCCCCTCCTCCCTCTCCCATCCCCCTCCCCCTCCCCCTCCTCCGTCTCCTATCCCCCTCCCCCTCCCCCCTCCCCCTCCTCCCTATCCCATCCCCCTCCCTCACCCTCACCTCATCCCCTCCCTCTACCCCCTTCACCTCCTCTCCACCTACCCCCTCCATCCCCACCCCCCCCTACCGTCCCCCCTCCCCCCACCCCTCCCCTCTCCCACACCCCTCCCCCCTCCCCCCCCCTCCCCCGTCCCACACCTGACCAGCTGCGCTCAGTACCCACAATGCCCCGCGACTCAATGACACACCCTCCAACAGGCGGGCCACCCTCCCTCCCTCTGCACCTATGAGAGTTCCTTATTATTCCCGCGGTTTGTCAGCGGCTACTCAAGCCTCCGTTTCAGTTCAACCTCAACATAAAGCCGTATTTTGACAACTGTCTCACCTGACCCACGAGGGCGCACCGCCCGGTGAGCATTTTAAAAAGATAACTTTTTTTTTTTTTTTTGCGAGGTGTGAGGCCATCCCTATTGAGCGCTTGGCGGTGAACACGAAGAAAAACAGTAAATGTTGCTCCCGATGACCCGTGTCGTTGTTACATCTGATTACTGGAGCCGGGTGTTATTGCGTTACGGCGAGATTAGCAAGTATTGTCCAAGTTCTTGCATCAACAAGGAAAACAGCGGTCACGTGGTTACAGGGTCGGAGCTAGTAACACCAGTAACAGTGGTGAGGTGGGGACGGGAGGCAATCCCCCCCCCCCCCTTCCCCTCCCCGTCCCCCTCCCCTCACTACACCGACAACACCACCCAGAACAAAAACCTTCCTGAAATGGCTGGAAATGTTTTTTTCAGAGATTAGATTTCAAAATGCCCTGATTTCAAAATACACCTTCCCCCAGAACCTTCCTCTTTTGTGCCTCACGCTTTCAGGCATTTCAGAGCCTCTAGATTTCAAAGTTTTCTGATTTCAAGATTTTAAAATAGCCCCCCCCCCCACACACACACTCACAGAACACCCTACGTGTCTTATGTCTTCGGGTCTCGTCCGTTCCAAGAATTTGTCCAGCCTCCTCAAACAAACCTTATTTCACAAACACAAAATGCTAGCTACGGCTCTGGGTTGGTGGCAGGGTTGGCTGTGTTTTACTTGTCGATTGGACAGACTCTTAGTTTGTTTGTTTGTTGTTGTTTTACCTCCTAGCAGCATCCAATGTAATATCAGGACGGGTACCAACTTGTGACAGTGCACACTTATGGTGTCTTTATAGTGCTTCCCCACTGGGAGACCAGGCCACCAGCACCATTACCTGATAATCCCACTCAATCACATTATCCTGACACTGAGCCAGCCAGTCCCTGCCCTATCCTAATAATGCCAAGCGCCTGGCTAGGAAGCGATAAGTATCAACTTTTTTTCAATGGTTTGACTCGACTAGGGTTTTTGTCAATGGTTTGACTCGACCAGGGTTCGAACCCACGATCTCATGGTCTACCTTGTGTTTAGAGGTCATGGCTGTTGAGGGTTGGTGGGGTGAGGGTCAGGGTGGGGTGGTGGCTGGAGGTGGTGGGTGGTGGCTGGAGGTGGTGGGTGGGGGTGGGAGAGGGTGCGTGGATGTGGTTCATCATGATTTATTTTCCAGCATTATTATGGAGAGGGATGTAGATAGTGGTGGTTGAGGGGGGGGGGGGGTGCGACCCGACTAACTGAACGGAACAAGTAGTCAGCGGCCAGTTTGAATTCACTAACACAGGAATGTAAATTATGTACACATATAAATGTATATATATAATAATTCATATTAACATAGATAAACGCAAATAAACATATATACATAAACTGGCGCCACCGGTCACTTGGTTGGAGGGGGTCCATACATAAAGTAAGGCACCCCATCAATAATAAAGTAGTAAATAAACATTTATTTATCTTTTATTGATCCAGTATTTATTCTGCCCATAGCATGTAAGCTCCCGTGAGGGTGCTAGTTTTCACCGCTGGAGAGCTGTGAGGAATGTTATGGTGTAAGCCCGGGTTGCGGTTCCGGGTTGGTATCCGTGACATCCACCAGCATTTATTAAAGCAGTTAGTATCTATGTTAGTTTTTTTATTGTTGTGGGGGGGGGGGGTATAACTTCCTATTATATAACTAATATCGTAGCCTAGTATGTACATCTAGTGAGATGGTAATAGGCTTGTGGATTAGGGTGTGTTCCCAGAATTTGTTTGTTTGTTTTATTTGTTTGTTTTGTTTGCAGCTTTCCTTTCACTTGTGCCCTGTGCCTAGTTAGTGCCTAGATGTGCCAGAACACATCCGTACTCTTCGGGACTGTGACCAGGTGGGTCGGCTGTGGTGATAAATTGTTAACTTTAGGTTTTACCACCTTGCTTTTACCTGTGCCCTGTCCCTAGTTGGTACCCGGGTGCGCCAAAACACATCCTTACCCTTCGGGACTGCGACCTGGCGGCGGGTTGTGGCATTTTCTCATATCCTAATATATTATAGGTTGGGTTCGGTGAGCATGGTTGGTCTGTCCGTACCTTTCGTGATTTGTGCCAGAACACATACCAAGGCCTTTATACTCGTATAATGCTTATACATCACATATAGACATATATAATTATATATATATATATGTAAATATTATGTGCATATGCATAACTTGGTATATATCTAAACATATATAAATATATCTAGATATATCTAAATGTATCGAAATATATCGAAATATAATTATATCGAAAATATATCGAAAATATATTGAATCTATCCAAATATGGCTAAATATATAAATATATATCAATATACTTCGCCATATTTAGATATATTTATTATATATATAATAAATTGTATATATATAATAAATTGAAAATCATTTATATATGCAAATATAGATTTTTTTCAAATGTAAACGGATAGGGCAAGTGAGAGCTGGGAGACCTTTGGAGTCGGTTCCCAGGAAAGGGGAAGCAGAGAGTGCCCGGTTACAGGGGGGTGGGGGGGGGGCTGCTGAGTATAGGGGGTGTTGGGAAGCGAGAGGTGACCAGAAGGAGCACCGAACAACAGTAGGGACTATTCTCTATTTATATTTACATAATAGGTTATATAACACATATAGGTATGCATACAAAAATACACCTATTAATATATATGCAGGTGCCCTACCTCTTATTTACAGGTGATTCATACCGGACCAGGTTTTGCTCAGACTTAGAGTTAGAGACAGTTTTCATTCACACCTACTGTGTGTACTGGCGAATATTTGATAATGATATTTTTTTAATGTTTTTTTTGTTCTTGATGATATAGTATCCATGTTGAAATAGTGGACACTTGTAGGCATCAAGTTCAACAGTAACTTATTACATCAAATTGACTTAATATTCCCTTTTGCACAGAAAGATATATTTGATAAGTGCACTACAGTCAAACCTTTCTAAATCGACCGACCTTTGGACCGACTTTAAGTGGTCCATTTAGGGAGGTGGTCGGTTTAGGGAGTTAAAATATGGTTACAATGGTATTGTTGGGACCCAAGTAAATCGGTCAATATAGGGGAGTGGTATACCTTTGGAGTGGTCGGTATGGGAGGTTTTACTGCAGTAATATTCAAGATGGATATAGAGCATCCATCAATTCTAGGTAAATGATTTGTTCAAGAAAATTTAATGCTTTCAGCGGACGACACAGCTTCAGCAGTTTTCAATTACAATTGTAGGACTGCTGATAAGTAGATTTGGTCAGATTCTTGTCATACATTTGTTTATGATGGAGATTGCAGAGAAATTATCATAACACATATGTTACATGAGATAAATGACCACTTCCTGTATCATGGTGTATTCACCCCCCGCCCCCCCCCTCCCGCCACCGCCCCCCACCTTCCATCGTGTAAGGACGCTAATTGCAACCTGACATGCCGGGTCCCAGTTTCAGTCCTTACCGAGTAGGACTAGACCAGCGGGACTTGGAATACCTCCGTTATTGCATGTGCTAATGTAGCAGTCACACTACGACGACAAGCAGCGGCGACAGCCCTGCGACAGCGACTTCCGGTCTGTCGTCGATTGTCGCTGATTGTCGCGCAGGTGCCGCGCGGGTGCCGCCGCAACACCTCCGCGACACCTCCAGTTTCTCCACCCTTTCTCGACTGTCGCCGAGTTGTCGCGGGGATTTTGGACATGTTGAAAAACTTCGACGACAGCAGACGACAGCCTAGGTTGCGGCACTGTCGCGGCACTGTCGCGGCACTGTCGCGGCACTGTCGCGGCACTGTCGCGGCACTGTCGTCTTGTCGTTAAGCTGTAGTTGCTTCTCTCTCCATGTATGTGTCTCTGTGTGTCTCTGTGTCTGTGTCTATGTGTGTGTCTGTGTCTATGTGTGTCTATGTGTGTGTCTGTGTGTGTCTGTGTCTGTGTCTCTGTGTGTGTATCTCTGTGTCTCTGTGTGTGTGTCTCTGTGTTTCTGTGTGTGTGTCTGTGTGTGTGTCTGTGTGTGTGTCTGTGTGTGTGTCTGTGTGTGTGTCTGTGTGTGTGTCTGTGTGTGTATGTGTCTGTGTGTGTCTGTGTGTGTCTGTGTGTGTGTCTGTGTCTCTGTGTGTGTCTGTGTGTGTGTCTGTGTCTGTGTGTGTGTCTGTGTCTCTGTGTGTGTCTGTGACTCTGTGTCTCTGTGTGTCTCTGTGTGTGTCTGTGTCTCTGTGTGTGTCTGTGACTCTGTGTCTCTGTGTGTCTCTGTGTGTGTCTCTATGTGTGTGTCTGTGTCTCTGTGTCTGTGTATGTGTCTCTGTGTGTGTCTCTGTGTTTCTGTGTGTGTGTCTCTGCAACAGAGACACCAAGACACAGACACACACACACAGTGAGTGTGAGTGTGGGTGTGGGTGTGGGTGTGAGTCTGAGTGTGGGTGTGGATGTGGCTGTGAGTGAGAGTGAGAGTGTGAGTGTGAGTGTCAGTGTAATAGTGAGTGTGAGTGTGATAGTGAGTGTGATCGTGAAGTGTGAGTGTGATAGTGAGTGTAATAGTGAGTGTGAGTGTGATAGTGAGTGTGAGTGTGATCGTGAAGTGTGAGTGTGATAGTGAGTGTGATAGTGAGTGTGAGTGTGATAGTGAGTGTGACTGTGAGTGTGATCGTGAAGTGTGATAGTGAGTGTGATAGTGAGTGTGAGTGTGATCGTGAAGTGTGAGTGTGATAATGAGTGTGAAAATGAGTGAGTGTGATAGTGAGTGTGAGTGTGAGTGTGATAGTGAGTGTGAGAGCGAGTGTGATAGTGAGTGTGAGTGTGATCATGAAGTGTGAGTGTGATAGTGAGTGTGATAGTGAGTGTGAGTGTGATCGTGAAGTGTGAGTGTGATAGTGAGTGTGATAGTGAGTGTGATAGTGAGTGTGATAGTGAGTGTGAGTGTGAATGTGAGTGTGAGTGAGTGTGAGTGTGTGTGGTTTATCGCACACACAGAGACACAACAGAGACACACACAGAGACACACACAAAGACACAGACACACACAGAGACAGAGAGACACAACACAGAGACACACACACACAGACACACACACAGACACAGAGACACATACAGAGACACACACACAGACACAAAGAGACACACACACAGACACAGATACACACACATACACACACACAGACACAGAGACACACACAGACACATATACACACATACACAGACACAGAGACACACACAGACACACACACAGACACACACACACAGACACACACAGACACACACATACACACACAGACACGGACACACACACACAGACACACACAGAGACACAGTCACACACACACAGACACAGACACTGTCGTCCCGCTGTCGTCCCGTTTGTCGTCCGGATGTCGTCCGATTGTCGTCCAACTTAGCCTGAATTTGCATATGCCGTCGGGATTTCACAAAATCCCAGCCGCCGGGCTGTCGTCCCTCCCTTGTCGTCGTAGTGTGACTGCTACATAACGTTATTTGGAATAGCGTTATCTACCATCAGTCACTCCATGCTTGAAATGCAAAACAAAGAGCACTATGTGTGACATGTCGGGTCCCTTCTTCAGTCCTTAACCGAATAGACCAGCAGGACTTGGAATACCTCCATTATTGCATGTGCTAACGTTATTTGGAATAGCGTTATCTACCATCAGTCACTCCATGCTTGAAATGCAAAACAAAGAGCACTATGTGTGACATGTCGGGTCCCTTCTTCAGTCCTTAACCGAATAGACCAGCGGGACTTGGAATACCTCCATTATTGCATGTGCTAACGTTATTTGTGAATAGCGTTATCTACCATCAGTCACTCCATGCTTGAAATGCAAAACAAAGAGCACTATGTCTGAGATGTCGGGTCCCTTCTTCAGTCTTTAACCGAATAGACCAGCGGGACTTGGAATACCCCCATTATAGCATGACCTAACGTTGTTTGTGAATATCGTAACACGCCATCAGTCACTCCTTGCTTGAAATGCAATATAAAGAGCAAAGGCACTGCGTCTATGAGCTTATTCTGGCCATAACCTGGAACCATACGGGGTGTCCCGGGTCGGCATGTATAACGACGACAATATAACGTGACGTGACGTGACAACGTCTGCACTACCATTGTATCTCACGTCACCAGCATGTGACTGGCCCTTTGGCCATTCCACTGATATCTGCCAACATTGACCGAGCAATTCTGACTTTGAATTCGTGCCAAAATGGTACAATGCCCAGTCATGCTGACACCCTTCGTCGGTGCATCCCTTGCCTTATTTAATGGGGTATTTATACATTGTCCGCAAATATCATGTGTGCACTATAAGTGTTCACGGTCCGGTGAGCACAGACCTGTCACGTGGTGTGGTACACCCCCGTGGCCATGCGCATGTATGTATATGTTCACTGAGCATGCACCATGTCAATGGACATCTCCCCCACCCCCCTACACTCACCCACACCCACACCCACACCCACAGCCACACCCACACCCAAACCCACACCTACACCCACACCCACACCCACACCCACACCCACACCCACACCCACACTCACACCCACACCTACACCTACACCCACACCCACACCCACATCCACACCCACACCCACACCCACAACCCCATACCCACACTACACCCACACACCCATACCCACACCCAAACCACACCCACACCCACACCCCACCCACACCCACACCCACACCCACACCCACCACCCACACCCACACCACACCCACACCTACACCTACAACCCACACCCACCCAACACCCGCACCCAACACCCACACCCAAACCCACACCTACACCCACACCCACACCCACACCCACACCCACACCCACACCCACACCCACACTCACACCCACCACCCACACCCACACATACTCATTGCCACCCCACCCAACCCTGCCCCTCCCCCACACGGCCCCCACACGCACACACTCCTTGCCACCCCCAACCCTGCCCCAAACCCCACCCCCCACTCACTCCCCCCACGCGCGCCCCACCCACACACACACACATGCCCCCCCCCCCCCCCCCCCCCCCCCCAACCCCGCCCCAACCCCGCCCCATCCCGCCGGCTGCCAACGTGTTCACCGATTCAGTCCACTCAACAAAAAAACATGTTCATTTCAAAAGTTGCAGAAAACTGATCGTCGCAGAAAACTGTAAGAATAAAACCTCTCTCCTGGTGAAATCTCCAGCGACTGCGTATTTGTGTGCTGTAATGGGTCAATGTGTGTTGTAGTGATGTAGTGCTGTAGTGCTGTAGTGGTTCAATGTGTGCTCTAGTGCTGTAGTGGTTCAATGTGTGCTGCAGTGTTGTAGTGATGTAGTGGTTCAATGTGTGCAGTAGTGATGTAGTGCTGTAGTGGTTCAATGTGTGCTGTAATGCTGTAGTGGTTCAATGTGTGCTGTAGTGCTGTAGTGGTTCAATGTGTGCAGTAGTGCTGTAGTGGTTCAATGTGTGCTGCAGTGTTGTAGTGATGTAGTGGTTCAATGTGTGCAGTAGTGATGTAGTGCTGTAGTGGTTCAATGT
This sequence comes from Branchipolynoe longqiensis, assembly GCA_030323885.1. NCBI lineage: Eukaryota > Metazoa > Annelida > Polychaeta > Phyllodocida > Polynoidae > Branchipolynoe > Branchipolynoe longqiensis. Next base: position 7,610,754 of record CM059186.1, on the reverse strand, counting down.
GTGCTCTAATGCTGTAGTGGTTCAATGTGTGCTCTAGTGCTGTAGTGGTTCAATGTGTGCTGCAGTGTTGTAGTGATGTAGTGGTTCAATGTGTGCAGTAGTGATGTAGTGCTGTAGTGGTTCAATGTGTGCTGCAATGCTGTAGTGGTTCAATGTGTGCTGTAATGCTGTAGTGGTTCAATGTGTGCTGTAGTGCTGTAGTGGTTCAATGTGTGCAGTAGTGGTGTAGTGATGTAGTGGTTCAATGTACACGGTCCATACAGATAGATCACGGCCCATCCATGCTATATCGCCAAATAACTACAATACCCCCCGGGGAGAGGGAGGGGGGGGCTTGGGTTTAATAATGGTCGATGATTTGTTCGGACGACGCTCCCTAACATGGGCGTGTCGGTCGGGGCTGACAGGTTGGCACCTGTGGACATCCCACCCCTTCCCTCCCTCCCTCCATCCCTCCTCCTCCCGCTCCTCCTCCCTCCTCCTCCCCGTTCTCCTCCTCCCCTTCTCCCCTCCTCCACCTCCTCCCGCTCCTCCACCTTCCCCCTCCTAATCCCTCTTCTCTCCTCCTCCCCCTCCTCTCCCTCCACCCCCTCCTTCCCCTCCTCCCCTCCCCCCTCCCCCATTCCCCACCATCTCCTCTCCTCCCCCCTCTCCCCTCCATTCCTCCCCCCCTCTTTCCCATTCCACTCATGTCAACCCCACCCCAACCCCAACCCCAACCATGGGCACCTGTCACCTGTTTCCTGCCCTTTCCACCCCCATTCCCCGCCCCCTGCCCCTCTGCCTCACTGCTCCCCTGTTTCCCCTCCCCCTGCACTCCCCCCCCCCCTGCCTCCACACCCTCTGCCCCCTCCCCGCATACCGGACTTACCTGGTAGGACGTGTTTATAACACAACATGTGTCACCTCCTCCAGTGTTACCCCCCTCCCCTCCCTCCTCCCACCCATCTCCCCCACCCTGACCACATCTACAAACACTAAAACCCATCCCCTCTCCTCCTTCCCCCAACACCCACTCACCAGACTTCACCCTGTGCTCACCTGACAAAGGGTTTAGATTTATAATACACAAGTCTTGTCATCTCCTCCTGTGTCACCTCCCCCACCCACCCACTCACCCAGTCACCCACTCATCCACCCACCCAACCATCAAACATCACACCTGGAGAACAGATCAAAGGGGCCTCACCCACAGCTGCTTGACGGGTCAAACACTATAGGAGACAGACACCTTCAAGTGGCAGTGATATTTGGCTTTTTGTGTTCCATCCTTTTTGCACGGCTGTCTCCGATTCCAGATGTCGATTCCCTCTCATTGTCTGAGCGGCCCTAAGGAAGAACAAGAAGAACAAGAACAAGAAGAACAAGAAGAACAAGAAGACATGTTGGACTGTACCTATATGGTGTTTTGTCTGCCAGTGCCACAGCTTCGACGGCTTTCATGTGTGTATGTGACAGTTTTAAGGCGCTACATTCTAAACCTTCGACTGCAAGCGACTTTGGAAAAAGCTGTGCATTTATCAATTTTGAGCAATCACACAAGATGTGTGCCTTCAATTTGCTACTGCAGGGACTGTATTCGTATTGCTACTCCTTGTTTGAGAAGAATCAAAACAAAATGGCTGCCAGTGTAGATGTCAATCTGTTTTGATTTAAGAGTAGGTGTAACCTCCCACTTCCTAGATCATGATGTATGTGTATTCACCACCTCCCCCCGCCTTTTGCCGTGTAAGCTATAGCTGTGACTTAACTTGTTGGATCCCGGCTTCAGTCCTTAGTGAAGGGACCAGCGGAACTCTGAATACCATTATTGCATGTGATTGGTTTGTTTGTGAATATCATTATCCATCATTGGTCACTGCTTGCTTGAAATGCAATACAAAGAGTACTATGTATATGAGCTTATTCGCGTCATAACAAATAAGTGTTCACACTTCCTGTCTACCATTCACTATATCGCTATATAGCATAACCTGGAACAATTTCAATATATGCGCAAATGCTTTCATGTATGGCGTTAGATATTAATTTTGTCCTCAATAGATTGATCCAGTCGGTTCCTTTCAACTCCCAATTGCCAACCTAACAACCTGAAACTCAAAAACCATCGCCTTCTGTAACATTAATATATTCTGAATGAGAAATCCAAAGTCATCCTTGGTGTGCAATAGCATGAGTCCCACGTGACCAGTTGAATCCAGCAGCCGGCTCTGAAAATAATCACACATTTTTCAGATCCGGGAATTATGGGTATTCTGTCTTCCGCTGGTCCCACAGGAATGACACAAGAACCCAGCATCTCAGGACGCCAGGTCGCAGCTACAAGCTGGCAAACCGGAAGTTGATGTTAGTGCTCGTCCTAATCACATCCTTCACTATTCACCTTCACTTTCACTACAGAACCCCTGTCTTGATACGCTATTGTTGGATGTTGTTGGAGATTTACATCCTGGCAACATCAAAGGTCATATCGGGATGGCTACCGACTTGAGAGAGCGCACGCTCATGGTGACTTTATAGTGCTGCCCCACTGGGAGATCAAGCTGCTGGCATGATTACCCATTATCCTACTCAGTCATATTATCCTGACATTGAGTTAAGCCAGTCCTTGCCCTATACTATTAATGCCAATCGCCAAGCTTGGAAGCGACAAGTATCAATTTTGTACATGTAAGTCATTGATTTGGCTCGACCGGGAATCGAACTCCCAGCCCTTTCAGACGGGAATCCTGCGTTATGCTGATTCGGTTACCACGTCCGGTCCCTGATATGATCTCAGTTGTTGCTAGGATGTGAAACCCCAAACAAACAAATTACTATAGACCGTAAACTTCAAAGCTGATGAAAGGATCACATTTTCTAAACCAAAAGAGTTATTTAGATTTGAGCCTACATATTCAGCATAGACACTGGTATGTATATTAAAGTTGCAGAGTCCGATGGTTTTGAGTTTCTCTCATTTTCTGAGATAAACATATTATTAGATTGTCCATTATAATTTACCTTACTTTAGTTTGAAATAACTTTTATTTTAAATCACTAACTTTTGAGATATTTGAAATGGAAACGTGCTAAATTAATGTTGGCAAGCTTGCCTAAACTCTATTAGTATCACCATAGGCTTCTGCAGTAACACGTTCTATTAATTGACTCAGAATCCTTTTATATGTGACGACAAATGTTTAATAAGTGCACCAGCATCTAAATTAGATATGTACAATCAAATCTAGATAATTGTTTTGGTCTAAAAAAAAAAATTTTTCATCGACTATGCAGCTTTAAGCATTTGTTAATGCAGGGAATACTAAGTGAATGTAATAGAACTAGGGTCATCTTAAGAATGTCTCAGGTATCTCGGCGAAGCAATCTAGGCCTACTGGGGCCCCTAGCTGCATAGTCCGATGAAGCATCAAATTTTCAAACCCAAAGCAATTCTCTAGATTTGATCCTACATATCTAACTTAGAGACTGATGCAGTTATTAAGCATTTGTTGCCACATAAAAAAGGGATATTGAGGCAATTTAATTTAAAAAAACTGTTGTTGCTGAACCCTATGGAGTCAGAGTTTTGCCGTGCTTGCCAAAACTAATTTGACATGTTTATACTTCAAATATCTCAAAAGTTAACCATTTAAGATAAAAGTTACTTTAAACTAAAGTAAGGTAGATTATAACAATCAATTCAATATGTTTATCTCAGAAAAATGACAGAAACCCAAAACCATCAGACTATGCAACTTTCATGTTGGCAAGCCCTTCAAAGCTCTGACACCATATTGGATTCGGACCAGACGGGATGGCCGAATGAGTTAGAGCGTCCGTCTCCCGTGCTGGTAGATCGTGGTGTCGTGGGTTCGAACCCTGGTCGAGTCAAACCAATGACTTAAAAATTGATACTTGTCACTTCCTAGCCAGGCGCTCGGCATTATTAGGACAGGGCAAGGACTGGTGTGCTCAGTGTCAGAATAATGTGACTGAGTGGGATACCAGGTCATGGTGCTGGCGGCCTGCTTTCTCAGTGGGACAGCACTATAAAGTTGCCATGAGTGCGCACTGTCACAAGTCGGTACCCGTCCTGATATGACCTTAGATGTTGCTAGGACGTAAAACAACAACAAAGAAGCAAACCATATTGGATTCAGTCGTAACACTCTAGTATTAACCAAACTTAGTATGCTTAGATATGCAGGAACAAATGTTTTAAAGTCAAATAGTCCGATGAAAACATCAAATTTTCGAAACCATAGCAATTACCCAGGTTTCATCCTGCATATCTAACTTAGATACTGGTGCACTTGTTAAACATTTGTGATCACATAGAAGGGAATTGAGTTTTGGTGTGCTTGCCAAAATTAATTTGGCATGTTTGCATTTAAAGGGAGGCGGAAGGCGGGAGGCGGGAGACGGGAGGCGGGGGGCGGGGGCCGTGAGGCGGGGTACGGGAGGCGGGGTCCGGGAGGCGGGGTCCGGGAGGCGGGATGCGGGGTCCGTGAGGCGGGGTCCGGGAGGTGGGAGGCGGGAGGCGGGAGGCGGGAGGCGGGAGGCGGGAGGCGGGAGGCGGGAGGCGGGAGGCGGGAGGCGGGAGGTTGGAGGTGGGAGGCGGGAGGCGAGGTCCGGGAGGCGGGAGGCGGGGGCCGACAGGCGGGAGGTTGGGGGAGGGGTGAGGGAGGGTGGTAAAGATTATGGTTAAATTCGGGGAAGTGTGAGTAACACGTGCTCACGGTCAGTACTGGAGGACACTGATCAATGCCCAACCACCATATCTGACCCGCGCCTCCCCGCGTGCAGAGGCCGAGAGACCGAGAGAGACCGAGAGAGACCGAGAGACCGAGAGACCGAGAGACCGAGAGACCGAGAGAGAGTACTCTCACTGAAAGCCAGCCTCCCCCCCCCCCCCCCCACACCCAACACCAACCCCCCCCCCCCCTCGACCCACGTCCCCTCAGTGCGCAAATGTCCAGGGATGCGACCAGTCCCCCTTGCTAACCTTCCCCTCCCCTTCCCACACACACATATACACTCACCCCCTACACACACACTCACATACACTAAAACGCCACCCCCTCCCCTACGATCCCCAGCCTGCAGGCAGCCGAGTTCAGTGCATTTGGGACTACAACCAGGCGGCGGGACCCGGGCATTAAATCCTATGAGATGGGTCTATATCAACAGTGCCCGGCTGGCGAACAAAGTGAGTCAGGACTTTAATCCTCTGCTGCCCCCCTCCCCCTCCCCTCCCCCTCCCCTCCCCTCCCCCCCCCACACCCCCACCCACCCACCCACACATGGCTGCGCGGCTCGCGAGCAGCTTACGTGGAGTAATGAATGGGTGCAAATTGAAGGATGCTGGTGTTGCTTTTCATTGCATTACCTTTTTTTGTTTTTGTTTTTAATGGTGGCGGGGGGGGGCGGGGGGGGGGGGGGTCCGCGTTGCACCGGGTTACCCTGCGTCGGGCATCCAGTGCTAACAGCATCAAAGGATTAACATCATGAAGGATTGTCTTCTCCCTCCCACCCCCCTCCCTCTCACCCCTTACCACCCCGCTACCTTGCCTGTCCTTCCTCACTACCCTCCCCCAACCACCTACCTACCTCGTCGTACACACCCATACCCACACCCACACCCACACCCACACCCACACATATACATACACCCACACCCACACATACATATACACCCACACCAAAACATACACATACACCCACACTCACACACAGATACATACACCCACACATGCACATACACATACACCCACACCCACACCCACACCCACACATACACCTACACCCACACATACACATACATCCGCACCCACACATACATATACACCCACACCCACACATACACATACACCCACACCCTCACCCACACATACACATACACATACACCCACAGCCACACCCACTCCCACCTCCACCCCCACACCCACATCCAAACCCACAACCACATGCGCACCCACACCCACACCCTGCTACCTTCTTTGTCCACTCTCTAAACCCCATATACCTCCACCCCACTCCACCCTACACACACCTCCACCCCAATAACCCCATATACCTCCACCCCACTCCACCCTACACACACCTCCACCCCAATAACCCCATATACCTCCACCCCACTCCACCCTACACACACCCACCCCAACCCCAAACCCCACCCCACCACCCAAACCCACACCCCACCCCAAACCCCAACCCCCCCCACACACCCACACACACCCCACCCCAAAACCCCAAACCCACCCCCACCACCCAACAACACCTCCACCCCAATAACCCCATATACCTCCACCCCACTCCACCCTACACACACCTCCACCCCAATAACCCCATATACCTCCACCCCACTCCACCCTACACACACCTCCACCCCAATAACCCCATATACCTCCACCCCACTCCACCCTACACACACCTCCACCCCAATAACCCCATATACCTCCACCCCACTCCACCCTACACACACCTCCACCACCCAATAACCCCAATACCTCCACCCCACTCCACCCTACACACAACCACCACCCCAATAACCCCATATACCTCCACCCTACTCCACCCTACACATACCTCCACCCCAATAACCCCATATACTCCACCCCACTCCACCCTACACAAAACCTCCACCCACCACCAGTAACCCCACACACATCGACCCCCACTCCGACCTCCACACACATCCAACCCCCACTCTAAACGCCACATACTTCCACTCCTACTCAAACCCCTACAAACATCCACCCCCACTCAACCCTACACACAACTCCACCCCCACTAACGACCATATACCTCCACCCCCACCGTAACCCCACACATATCGACCCCCACTCCGACCTCCACAAACATCCACCCCC
>CM059186.1:7553853-7603401 GCA_030323885.1 Branchipolynoe longqiensis | reverse complement strand
ACCCCCCCCCCCACCTCACCCCCTCCCTCCGCTGCACACTGCACTTCTCAGACCCGGTAGTCTCAGACACGACTCGCTCTCCTGGTCAATCAGCCCTCAGCCGTCTAAACACACTTTGCTGGGGATGTCGGGGTCCCCTAGCAAACACACGCCGAGCAACAACAGTCAGCGAGCAGAGACACACATCGGGGCGAGCAGCTCGGGCTGCACGGCGACCAGTTAAGGCTGAGCACCTCAACTGGTTCTACCTCTCCTCCCTCCCACCTCCTTTCCTACTTTCCCCTCCCCCTCCCACTTCTGGTTCCCACTCCCTCACTCACCCTCTCCTCAGCCCTCCTTCTGCTCCTGTTCTCTTTCCCCCCTTCCCCATCCCCTCCACCATTTCCCCCTTTTTTCTTCCTTCTCCCCCCCCTCCACACTCGCCATCCTCACTTCCCCCACCCCTTCCCTCTCCCACTCCCCTTCGCCCATTCCCCCCCACCCCCTTCCCCCTCCATTATCCCTTCCTACCCCTCCTCACCACTCCCCCTTCCCCAACATCCCACTCCTATTCATTCTCCTCTTCCTACTTTCTCCTCTTCCCTCTCATCTTCCCTCTCCCCATCCCACTCTCCCTTCTCCCCTCTCACCCCCCCCGTCCCCCTCCCCCTATTCCCACTCCCCGCTCCCCTCTCCTCCTCTCCCTTCCCCTCCACCCACTCCCATCTTCCCCCTCTACCATCTCCCCTCTCCCCCTCTCCCTTCTCCCCTCTCCCCTCCTCCCCTCTCTATGTCCCCTTCCCGTCCACCCCACGCCCCCTCTCCTATCCCCCTTTCCCCCCCGTCCCCCTTCCCCTTTCCCCCCTTTCCCTTCTCCCCCATCTACCATTTCCCCTCCTGTCCTTACTTCGGCGCTATGATGCCTCCTCCTGTGTACTTCCCTCCCCCCTCCCCCTCCCTCTCCCAGCCTCAATCCCTCCCCCTCCCGCCCTCACCCCACAGACCCGCCCAGCACCCGCACACGCCGCCATGGCAGGCCTGAGAGCTACACTCCGGACACAATACAGCATGACCTAATTTCTTCACGGTGCGAGCTGCTCGGTGCTTTCTCGGTGTGAGTGTACAATCAATAAGGTCATCAAGCTTTCTCATGTATGGCATACATCCGAGCGCAAGGAGGGAGTCCGGGGGGGGGGGGGGGGGGGGGGGGGGGGGGCAGAGGGACGGGTTACTGAGGTGTGTGTGTGTGGGGGGGGGGGGCAGGGGGTAAGGTGGCGGGGTGGTAGGCGTGTTGGTTTAAGGGGCTGTCACATTACGGCGTATGGCGGGAGCGTATTGAAAACCTACGTACGCCATCGGGTGCCACTTTCGGGTGTGTTTGAGCGTATGAGGAGCGTATGAAGAGCGTATGCGTAGCGTATGCGTAGCGTATGTGTAGCGTATGGGAGCGTATGGGAGCGTGCTGTGACATTTTTTGACAGTATGGGCCATACGCCCTCATAGGTCGCGTTTTTTTGAGCATGCACAAAAAAATTTGGACGGACGGATTTATGAAAGCGTATGGCGGCGTATGCATCATAGGCTTCACATACGCCGGCGTGTTGCGGCACTGGCGGTCGTATGCGTAGCGTATGGCGTAGCGTATGCGTAGGTTCGTTGGTATGAGTAGCGTATGCGGCGTATGGCGACGTATATGACGTAAGCCGCTACGCCGCCATACGCTCCCGCCATACGCCGTAATGTGACAGCGCCTTTAACAGTGTCCGTTGCTGGGGCCACACATTCCATCAGGCATGGACTGAGACTGAGAGGCAGGAGGAGGGGTCGGGGGAGCGGGGTCGGAGCTGTTTTCTTGAAGAGAGGGGAAGGTGGGGATGACGGTCGGGAGGAGGGATTGGGGGGGGGATATATCGTGTGAAGTGGGAGAGGAGGTGCTGGGAGAGGGACGGGGAGGTGTGGGGAGGTGGGGTGGAGGAAGGAGGAGAGGAAGTGGCGGGAGACGAAAGTGGAGGTGGGAGAGGTGGAGGGAATGGGGAGTGAGGTGGGAGGAATTGGGGGGGGGGGAATGGGTGGAGAAGGTGGGGAGAGGGTGGAGGGAGTAGAGGAGGTGGAGGGGGGGGGGGACAGTGGTGCTCTGGGGGCGGGTGTCACCAATAGGTAACCAGTCTTTTGACAAGAGATAACCAAAGAGAACTGTACACCCACACCCACACGACACACTACACACAGGCCATCCCGAATTGGAGCTCGCCGAGCCTAGCTGAGGATTCTTTCCATCGCAAGGTAGTAGTGCTCATATATATATATATATATATGTGTATATATATATATGTGTATATATATATACAGTAAAACCTCTCTTAATTGGACCGACTTTAAATGGTCCAGTTAGGGAGGTCAACGGTTTAGGGAGTTTTTTCTTTATCATTACAATGGTATTGTATGGGCGATCGATTGGGACAAAAAAACAAGAATCAATATAGGAGAGTGGTAGATAAACCACTGCAGAGCGCTGACCTATTCAATGTCGCACACTTCAGAGCGAAGACCAAGACTACTCAGATACTGGTGAGAGAGCTACTATTCGCAGATGACAGTGCACTGGTTGCCCACTCTGCTGAAGAGACCCAGAAAATAGTGGACGCTTTCTCCGATGCATCAAAGAAGTTTGGCCTGAAAATTAACATCAAGAAGACGGAGGTGCTGTACCAACCCAACTCTACAAGAACCCGAGAGGAGGAGATCATGGTTGACGGAAACAAGCTGAACTCTGTTCCGGAATTCACCTATCTCGGATGCACAATATCAAGTGATGGACGCATTGATGCTGAGATACAGAGGAGGATGGCCAAGGCTAGCGCATCTTTCGGCCGACTACGCCAGAGACTCTGGAACAACCACCATGTGTCCATTCGGGTCAAAGGTAAGATCTACCGCGCAATCGTGCTATCCACCCTACTATACGGAGCCGAGGCCTGGACAGCGTACAGACAGCAGGTGAAAAAGCTGCATGCCTTCATGATGCGACATCTGCGTTCAATCATGAGGCTAACCTGGAAGGACAAAGTGACGAATAAGAAAATACTCGAACGGATGGGGCTGCCCTCTATGGAAGATCTTCTGATCAAAAAGAATCTCCGGTGGACTGGACACCTCATGAGGATGTCATCAGACAGGCTACCAAAGCAGATCCTCTATTCTCAACTGTCTTTTGGCTACAGAAAGAGAGGGCGCCCCCGTCTCCGGTTCAAAGATACCATCAAGAGAAACCTGAAGCTGAGAGACATTAAGACCGACTCATGGACACAACTCTCACAGCAGAGAGCTAAATGGAGAGCGGCAGTCAAGTAATGAAAGCAGTCTTTGTCGCATCGCGACCGACAGCATGATGATGATGATGAGATATGTAGAGGTGGTCGGCTAGAGAGGTTTTACTGTACATGTATATCTATATATACACATGTATATATATACATGTGTATATATTATAATGATGTCACAAACAGTAGTTGGTGGAGAATGACAATGTAAGCAGGGACCCGCACTAAGTGGGCTCACCAGTCGTGCCGTGCTCGGCGGAAGGGACCCCGGGCACTCTCCGGTGCGGTGCTCCGGTCTCTTCGCCCCCCCCCCGCCCCCTGCAGCCCCCTCCCCGTCCCCCATATCCAGTTGTGACGCGAGCTTCTCGCGAGCGACTCGGCAGCGACTCGGGGGGTTGAGTTGGGTAACAGGAAGCCAGTGCCAATATTAATATAGCGTGCGCACGCGCAGCCCAGGCCAATACGTCCGGCGCGCCGCGGCAGGCGAAGCAATCAAGGCCGTCTTGCCGCCTGATCGCTGGCCGCCGGCTACCGGGCTGCCGGGCTGTCGGGGCCCGATGGCCGGGGAGGGAGGGAGGTGCGGGGCGGGAGGGGGAGTGAGGGAGGGTGGGAGTGAGCGGGGGGTGGGGAGGGTTGATGCTGGGCAATGAGATAGGTTGAGGTAGAGGGTAGGGAAGGGGCGGCAGGTGGGATGGAAAAGAGGGGGAAGGGTTGGTGGGTGGGTGTATGTGAGGCGTGGGGGTGATTCCTTCTGTCTGTATCCCTATCGTTATCTCTGTCTCTCTCTGTCTCTGTTTCGCTAGGCTCTGTCCCTCTTGGCAGTGGGTAGGGTTGGGGTAGGGCGTGGACGAGGCTAGGAGTGGAGGGAGGGTATGGGGTGGGGTAGTCTGGAAAGTGTGTTCTCTGTCTATCTATCTATCTATATATTGAAGGTATGCAGGTATTGCAATACCTCAGGGAGTTTGACGCCCCTGCCCTGCAGAGTTGTAAACCACTGCCTTGTGGTACAGGTTCTTGACAGAACCGAAGGCTAAGGGAGCAAACCCTGAACAGAAAACCATGTCACTGTGGCAGCATCAAGGGCGGTTGATATATGGAACTCCCAACATCTCCCGACCAACCACTGCAGGGACAAATAGTTTTGCGCCTGTCTAGACATGTTCTTGCTGGTGTGAAACCTCTATTTGCTCCCCGAGAGAGTGCTGCTGGTAACTTGCAAAAGCCAGCAGCACTTCAAGCATTTTGCAGGCAGCTTTCATGAAATGTACAACCGCTGAGAGTGGCAGTCAAGTAATGAAAGCAGTCTTTGTCGCATCGCGACCGACAGCATGATGATGATGATGATGATATATCTATCTAACTACCTATCTACCTATCTATCTATCCATATATCTATCAATCGATCATATATCTATATATTTATCTATCTATGTATTTGTCTATTAATATATCGATATACTCATCTCCCTTCCTGTGAACAACAGGATCGGGGTAGGGAATGGGTGACAAGTGGCGGAGAAAGGGATTAGGAGGATGGAGTATGCACTCCCCCCCTTCCCCACACACTCGTCTATCTATATGTATATCTATATGTACTATGTCATTTATTATGTAGATATAAATAACGTCAGCCCCTTAAATGTTTCTCTCTATGCACTGTAACTTCCAGGTTATTTGCTGCGAAGTGGACCCGTGAAGCAACTGTCACTCTGCTCACTTACAAAACTTAGATATACATATCTATATCTATCTCCCTTCCTGTCAACAACATGGTTTGGGTGTGAAATGGTCAGGGTCTGGCCAATGGTTGATGCCCCTGCTCTGCAGAGTTGTAAACCACTGCCTTGTGGTACAGGTTCTTGACAGAACCGAAGGCTAAGGGAGCAAACCCTAAACAGAAAACCATGTCACTGTGGCAGCATTAAGGGCGGTTGATGTATGGAACTCCCAACATCTCCCGACCAGCCACTGCAGGGACAAATAGTTTTGTGCCTGTCTTGACATGTTCTTGCCGGTGTGAAACCTCTATTTGCTCCCCGAGAGAGTGCCGCTGGTAACTTGCAAAAGCCAGCAGCACTTCAACACCTTTGCAGGCAGCTTTCATGAAATGTGCAACTCTCACAGCAGAGAGCTAAATGGAGAGCGGCAGTCAAGTAATGAAAACAGCCTTTGTTGCATCGTGACTGACAGCATTGATGATGATGATGATGTGGCCAATGGGGAGAGAAGGTCGTAGGAGGAGAGGGTATCCTCTCTCTCCCACTCTTGTATCTGTCTATATTTATCTACATATTGATATATATGTCCTTATCTCCCCATCTCCCTTCCTGTCAAAAACGGGACTGGGGTAGGGAATGGAAAGGAGGCGACCAGTGGTAGGTAAGAGAGTAGGAGGAGAGGCTATTCTTTTTCCATCTCTCTCCCTCTCTCCCCCTCTCCCTTTCTCCCTCTCTCTCTCCCCACTCTCTCGCTCTGTCTTCCGTTCCCTCTCATTTTCCCTCTTCCTCTCTCTCTCTGTCTTTCTCTCTCTTTCATCATCTCTAGTGCGCCCCACAATACACGCACGCCATTACCTGACTTACATCCCAATTCTTTTTGTGGTAAATATGTTTATTCTGATGAATAAGTTCTTTTATCAGCGCCGATAAACTGGTTGTTTATTTGTTCTCATTGAACTGCTTGTGACCGTGTGTTGTATGAGTTCATATGTGATTATTATTTAGAAATGTAGTGTTACAATTACTGTATTCAGGTATTGGCTTGGTTGTAATTGTGTACTTCTCCCTAATTCTCCTAATAGACCCCAGCAGTTAAGCTAGTGACATCTATTGGCAGAATCTGGAACCACTCTATTCGGGTACTTTCCACCAGGCCCTATGATTTCACAGGTAAAGAATGCATGGACAAATAATTAAATGCCTGATTATATTCCAATATTTACATCGCGACAGGCATCAAGCTCTTATCCTTCTCAAATATATTTGTTAAGGGACAACTACAGTAGAATCTCTCTAACCAACCACCTCCACAGATAGACCACTCCCCTATATCGATCACTTTATTTGGGTCCCAACAATACCATTGTAACCATATTCTAACTCCCTAAGCCAACCACCTCCCTAAATGGACCACTTAAAGTCGGTCCCTTGGTCAGTCGATTTAGAGAGGTTTTACTGTGTATTGGACTTTTCTTCTGGAATTTCACTGCCGCTCTCTTCATGTCTATTACAGCCCACCCGTTAAGCTACTGACATCGATTGGCAGAATCTGGAACCTGTATATTGGATTTTTCTTCTGGAATTTCACTGCGGCTCTCTTCCTGTCTATTACAGCCCACCCGTTAAGCTACTGACATCTATTGGCAGAATCTGGAACCTGTATATTGGATTTTTCTTCTGGAATTTCACTGCCGCTCTCTTCATGTCTATTACAGCCCACCCGTTAAGCTACTGACATCTATTGGCAGATTCTGGAACCTGTATATTGGATTTTTCTTCTGGAATTTCACTGCGGCTCTCTTCCTGTCTATTACAGCCCACCCGTTAAGCTACTGACATCTATTGGCAGAATCTGGAACCTGTATATTGGATTTTTCTTCTGGAATTTCACTGCGGCTCTCTTCCTGTCTATTACAGCCCACCCGTTAAGCTACTGACATCTATTGGCAGAATCTGGAACCTGTATATTGGATTTTTCTTCTGGAATTTCACTGCGGCTCTCTTCATGTCTATTACAGCCCACCCGTTAAGCTACTGACATCTATTGGCAGAATCTGGAACCTGTATATTGGATTTTTCTTCTGGAATTTCACTGCGGCTCTCTTCATGTCTATTACAGCCCACCCGTTAAGCTACTGACATCTATTGGCAGAATCTGGAACCTGTATATTGGATTTTTCTTCTGGAATTTCACTGCGGCTCTCTTCCTGTCTATTACAGCCCACCCGTTAAGCTACTGACATCTATTGGCAGAATGTGTTTTGGTTTTTCTGGAACCTGTATATTGGATTTTTTTCTGGAATTTCACTGCGGCTCTCTTCTGTCTATACAGCCCACCCGTAACTACTGACATCTATTGGCAGAATCTGGAACCTGTATATTGGATTTTTCTTCTGGAATTTCACTGCGGCTCTCTTCATGTCTATTACAGCCCACCCGTTAAGCTACTGACATCTATTGGCAGAATCTGGAACCTGTATATTGGATTTTTCTTCTGGAATTTCACTGCGGCTCTCTTCCTGTCTATTACAGCCCACCCGTTAAGCTACTGACATCTATTGGCAGAATCTGGAACCTGTATATTGGATTTTTCTTCTGGAATTTCACTGCGGCTCTCTTCCTGTCTATTACAGCCCACCCGTTAAGCTACTGACATCTATTGGCAGAATCTGGAACCTGTATATTGGATTTTTCTTCTGGAATTTCACTGCGGCTCTCTTCCTGTCTATTACAGCCCACCCGTTAAGCTACTGACATCTATTGGCAGAATCTGGAACCTGTATATTGGATTTTTCTTCTGGAATTTCACTGCGGCTCTCTTCCTGTCTATTACAGCCCACCCGTTAAGCTACTGACATCTATTGGCAGAATCTGGAACCATTCTATTTGGTCCTTTCCAGCTTAACTGGCGGGGTCTATTGACACATATTGGGTAGGGAAGGCGCGATCGAGCAAGCTGGCCACCTGTTCAGTTTGCAGTGAGCCAGGTCAATATGATTCAGCGCTGCCTGCGTTCAGGATATCACACTCTTTACTCCCCTCAACATTTCCACAGTTTGGATGTATCAGTTTTGTATCGCTATACGTTCGACCCCAACAATCAGGAGCTACATAATCTTATGAGCAGAAGAGACCAAGCCCACCAGAGAGTGTTGCAGACCAGGAACACTAGATCCACCACTGCAGCATACAAAGATGCCTGCAGATTGCTACAAAATGCACCCGTGCATTGAAGTCAGACTGGTGGGAAATGAAGGCAGAGGAGCTGCAGAGAGCTGCAGACAGAAACAACATGAAGGGCTTCTACAGCGGACTGAAGGAAGTGTGGGGACCCGTGAAGAAGGGAGCTGTTCACCTGAAATCAACAGATGGAACGGAGACTTTTCGACAGCAAGAGATTGTGGCAAATGGAGGAACACTTCCAGAAGCTACTCAACGTCCCTGGTGACATAGATCACGAAGCTCTGAACAACATCCAGCAGCGCATTACCAAAACATGCCTCGATGAGATTCCAACCATGGATGAGATGGTAGAGCAATCGCCAGCCTGAAAGATGGCAAAGCACCTGGGGTGATGGAATTCCTGCCGAGGTATGGAAGCATGGAGGAGACAATCTGCTAAAGACTGCACCAACTAATCACCAATGCCTGGGAGGAGGGTTCTGTACCCAAGCATGGAAGGATGCCAGCATTGTACATCTACAAGAAAGGTGATCGAACAGACTGTGGGAACTATAGAGGAATCTCTTCTTTCCATAGCAGGGAAGATCTTCCCAGGATCCTATCAACAGACTATCTATTCACATAACACCTGGTGTATTCCGGAGTCACAGTTGCTTCAGAGGTAACCGGAGCACTGTGGATATGATATTTTGTCTCCGACAGCTACAAGAAAAGTGCATTGAGCAGGACCGACCACTGTACATGGTATTTGTCGATTTCACTAAGGCATTTGATACAGTCGGGAGGACCGAGCTATGGCAGCTATGTCAGAAGTATGGATGCCCAGAGAAGTTCCCAACTATGATCGAGGCTCTACATACAGGAATGATGGCGAATGTTAGTGTTGGAGGGGAAGTCTCGGAATCGTTCGGGGTTACAATGGGGTCAAGCAAGGTTGTGTACTGGCCCCCACGCTCTTCTCCATCTTCCTATCAGCAATGCTGACGAGGCTTTCCGAGACATGGGGGATGGCATCTATATACAGTCCAGACAGAGCGCTGACCTATTCAATGTCGCACACTTCAGAGCGAAGACCAAGACTTCGCAGATGACAGTGCACTGGTTGCCCACTCTGCTGAAGAGACCCAGAAAATAGTGGACGCTTTCTCCGATGCATCAAAGAAGTTTGGCCTGAAAATTAACATCAAGAAGACGGAGGTGCTGTACCAACCCAACTCTACAAGAACCCGAGAGGAGGAGATCATGGTTGACGGAAACAAGCTGAACTCTGTTCTGGAATTCACCTATCTCGGAAGCACTATATCAAGTGATGGACGCATTGATGCTGAGATACAGGGGGTGGGGCTAGCGCATCTTTCGGCCGACTATGCAGAGACTCTGGAACAACCACCATGTGTCCATTCGGGTCAAAGGTAAGATCTACCGCGCAATCGTGCTATCCACCCTGCTATACGGAGCCGAGGCCTGGACAGTGTACAGACAGCAGGTGAAAAAGCTGCATGCCTTCATGATGCGACATCTGCGTTCAATCATGAGGCTAACCTGGAAGGACAAAGTGACAAATAAGGAAATACTCGAACGGACGGGGCTGCCCTCTATGGAAGATCTTCTGATCAAAAAGAATCTCCGGTGGACTGGACACCTCATGAGGATGTCATCAGACAGGCTACCAAAGCAGATCTTCTATTCTCAACTGTCTTCTGGTTACAGAAAGAGAGGGCGCCCTCGTCTCCGGTTCAAGGATACCATCAAGAGAAACCTGAAGCTGAGAGACATTAAGACCGACTCATGGACGCAACTCTCACAGCAGAGAGCAAATGGAGAGCGGCAGTCAAGTAATGAAAGCAGTCTTTGTCGCATCGCGACCGACAGCATGATGATGATGATGATGCAACATGGCTGGCTATACAACATGTCAGATGTCATTTAAAGTATTTTAGAAGCTGCCCAATCCGATGAAAGTTTAAAATTGTCTAAACCAAAACTCTTACCAAAAATGAATCCTACATACCGAATTTAGATTCTGTTGCATTCAATAAAGACCTTACTGACTCTTTTCAACTGTTAAGTGCCTGTCACACCTCGCCGGATTGAGGAAACGGATAGAGCCGGACAAAAATATTCTAGTCCGGTGTGATTCGGATGTGAAATGTATCGATTATGTAATGGACGGTAACGGATGGGTAACAGATAGTAATGGATGGGTAACAGATGGTAATGGACAGTAACAGTTAATAGCGTATCTAACGATCAACGGACAATTCAGTATACAAAAAGAAATATAACAAATGGCAACGGGTGTGTAATGGATATGTAACGGATGGGAACAGATGGTAACGGATGATAATGGACAGGAACAGATGGTAATGGATGGCCATGGATGGGTAATGGATGGGTAATGGATGGGGAACAGATGGTAATGGATAATAACCGCATACATCAGTCTGGCACAATCTGTTACAAGTTTTGTGCAGGCTCAAAACTTCTAACGGATCGAGCCGGGTATCAACGGATATCAATGGATATGCAATGGATATGCAATGGATATGCAATGGACACAAACCAGACTTTGCCAGATATCAACAGACTTTGTTCGGTTTCTTTCCGTTTCCCTAATCCGGCAAGGTTTGACAGAGCCTTTAGAGCGATGTAAGCCAACAAATGTACACAAAGTTGAGCAAAGATTCTCCATGAAATAGAACTGAAGCATGTCTAAATGCTTTGGTCACTCACTGTAGTTTGCTTGTTCGTTGTTGTTTTCGTCCTAGCAACAGCTAGGGCCATATCATGACGGGTACTGAATTGTGACAGTGTGCGCGTTTATTGTTGTTTTATGGTCTAGCAACAGCCAGAGCCATATCATGACGGGTACTGAATTGTGACAGTGTACATGTTTGTTGTTGTTTTACGCTCTAGCAACAGGCAGAGCCATATCATGACGGGTACTGAATTGTGAAAGTGTGCATTTGTGTGGTTGTTTTACGCCCTAGCAACAGCTAGGGTCATATCAGGACGGGTACCGAGTTGTGACAGTGCGCTCTGATGGCGACTTTATAGTGCTGCCCAGCTGGGAGACCAGACTGCTGGCATCATGACCCAATATCCCACAAAGTCACATTATCCTGACACTATGCAAACCAGTCATTGCCCTCTCCTAATAATCCAGAGTGCCAGACTAGGCAGCAACACGTATCAATTTTGCACATCATTGGTTGGACTCGGCTGGGATTCGAACTCCCGACCTTCCGCACGACAAGCCTGCGCTCTACCGTCTGAATAGTAAAATCTTTGGTGTGAGGGTATAGTGACTGCTGCTATCAAAACGTGCAACTCATACACGGCTGGTATCCTCCATCGTGCCTAAAGCTCATATCATGCAATAAGCATTCCTATCAAGTATCACTTTTCATGGTAGGCACATAAATGAGCACCTGGAAAAAACCAATATACTAAACAAGAGGCAAGGAGGTTTCAGAAAACTACACTCCACATCAAAAACAATAGAAAACCTAACAAGTGATATGCTGGCATCATTGAACCAGAAGAAATTAGTTGCAGCAGCCTTCATCGACTTCACCAAAGCCTTTGACACTGTAGACCACAGCATATTAATGAGAATACAGCAATCACAGGAAGAAACCTACAATGTACACTAGGAAACCAAACACTGGAAAGTGTAAATCACTACAAATACCTAGGCCTAGAACTAGATAGCCAGCTAAACTACAATCTGTGTGTAACAAAAATCATACAAAAAGTAAACCACAAACTATGGCTATTTGCTAAACTAAGAAACTACATGACACAAGATATGTCAATAAAAATCTTCAAAGGCATGGTACTCCCCTACTTTGACTATGCGGATGTAATTTACATGGGTGCTAAAAAAGAGCTACTAAAAAAATTGCAGATATTACAAAATAGGGCCCTAAAAATCTGCCTGAAAGTAGACAAACTACACCCCACTTATGACCTACAAAAAATAACGAAAGTAAAGCTACTAGAAAACAGAAGAATAATCCACCTAAAAACATTAGCATATGGATATAGCCAAGACATTAAGTGTCTAACCCAACCACTAAGGGACACCAGAGCAAGCAAGGCACCACTACTAAGGCAGACCAGAAGCCGGATCAAAGCCCATGAAAGGAGCATGCTGGAAATGGCCGCCAAGGCATGGAATGCCCAAACGGTGAAAGAAAGACAAATCCCTGACCTAAAAACATACAAAAAATATCTGTGCAAAATAAAAACTGGAAACCCCAACTGAACTGCACCACAAGGGGGCAGGTGATATGTCACAGCCCATCAACTGGACAGCCTAGGGTGGGACAACCGGAAATATAAAAGCCACATAACATATCCAACAACAATATAAATCAAATCAAATTCAACAAACATAACTCAACCATCTATTATGTAGAAAAAGCGGAAAGCTCTTCCCAAGAAAACCCCAAAACACTAACATAGTACCTTAAGAAAACAACTAAGATAGTAATAAGAATAGAACAAAAATAAACATACCAACAGACTATCTATCTGCTACTGAAATGCAGACAATCAAATAACTTATCAGCAGCTACTGCTTGGTAAGACAACACCAAAACTACAGCTGGCCAGCATTGCAAACAAGCCTGGGTACCCTGGCTTACATGCTATGGACAGTATAAATACAGCCTCAATAAAACATTTATTTTTTTTTTAATTGTTGCTGTTGTTTTTGGTGGGAGTTTTCAGTCGCATTGGTGTGCTGAAGGCTGCAAATCTGCAGCACTGCATGACCACTGCTGAAGGCGGTCCCATATGGCCGAGAGTTGGCTTCCAGTGGGTAGTGGTCAGAGATTTTGTAGGGGGGGGGGAGGAATGGGCAGGTGGGGAAGCACGGGAAGGTGGTGGAGAGAAATCCATGAACTAGGAGCGGAGGAGGAGAGTCCCCCACACCTTCAGACCCTGAGACCCCACACACCCACACCTACTCACACACCCCATATACCGGCGTGCAACGCGCGAGAGGCTGCTGTCTCCAGGGCGTGGCCCCGACGTTCTGAGACGCCCACTGTCCTTTTCTCTCCAGGCGCAGGATAGACACAATTACAAGTAGTCTCCCTCCCCCCCCCCTCCCCCACACACACACATCCACTCTTACCAGCCTCACCCCCACTCACCCCACCTTCTCCCAGTCTTCCCAACCTTCCTTAACCTTCCACAACCCTCATAATGTTATACCTAACCCCGACCTCCCCCCCCCCGTCCACCCTCCGAGCCGAGCCCCTTATCCCACCCTCTTCTCCCACCCACCCCCATCCCACACCCACACCCACCCTCTCCCTCACACATCTCACCTGCCACTAGCTTTCCTCACAGTCCCCTATGCACCCCACCCCACCACTCACCCGTCTCATCCCCCCCCCCCCACAATAATCTCAATTCACACCAAACTTTCCTCCACCCTGTCCCACACACATCAAGTCCTCCCCGAAGACCTCCTCCAATCCATCACCTCCACCCTCCCCCACTCTCCCCAACTCTAACCACACACACCCTTACCCCCCCCAGCCCCCAGCCCCCTCCTCTACCCCTCCCCCACTCTCCCCACTCTCCCCCACTCTCCCACACCCTCCCACACCCTCACCACACACCGACAGTCTCCAAACTCCTCCACCTTCCCACACCCTCTCCCCACCACCATTCTCTCCATCCTCCTCACCTTCCCCACCCCATTCGATAATTCCCCATCATCATCCACTCTCCTGAACCCTCGCCTCCCCTACCCTCCGCATCCTTCCTCACCCTCTTTCACTTTCCTGTAACCCTCGCCCATCCTTCCCTTCCTCCTCTATCCTTCCCATTCCCCATCTTCCTCAGAACCGCCGCCGCCCCCTCCCCTCCGCCACCCTGTCCCCACCCCTATCTCCCCTCCCCCACAACCCCTGCCCTCCTCCAACCCTCTTCCGCTTAATGTACATTGAAAATACTTCGCAATCACACTGCCCTAATTTACGTATTTGTTTTGTTCCCCTCCACAGACATACTCTCCACATCTCATCCACGACATCGCGAAGGCCTGTTGCATCACAACATCCGTCACTTTATCCTCGAAATTATCTATCTAATTCTTCTTTTCTTTTTTTGTCTAAGATATTCCAAAACATAGCTCCTGGGGCTGTCTGTCTTTCTTGTGCTGGACCTAACCTCCCGCCCAGCCCCAGCTATATGTCCCCCGTCCCCTCCTTCCTCCTCAACCCCATCCCCTCCTCCTCCTCACCCCCTTCCCCTCCCCCCTCATCACCCCATCCCCTCCTCACTCCTCCCTCCTCCTCCCTCCCCCCTCCTTCCTCCTCCCTCCTTCCTCCTCCCTCCTCCCTCCTCCTTCCTCCCTCCTTCCTCCTCCCTCCTCCCTCCTTCCTCCTCCCTCCTCCCTCCTCCTCCCTCCCTCCTTCCTCCCCTCCTCCTCCTTCCCTCATCCCTCCTCCTTCCTCCTCCTTCCTCCTCCCCCTCCCCTCCTCCTTTTCTCCCTCTTCCCATCCCTCTTCCCACCTCTCCTCCATCCCCCCTCTTCCCCCTCCTCTCCCCCATTCCCCTCCTCCATCCCAATCCTCCTCCCTCCCTCCTCCTCCTCCCTCCTCCCTCTCCCTCCCCCCTCCTCCCCCCTCCCCTCCTCCCCCTCTCCCTTCTCTCTCCTCCCCTCCTCCCTCCTCCATCCCATCTTCCCTCTTCCTCCTCCTCCTCCTCCTCCATTTCCCTCTCCTTCTCGTCTCCTCCTCCTTCCCTTCCTCCTTCCTCCTTCCTCCTTCCCCCTTCCTCCTTTTCCTCCCCCTCCTCCATGTCCTCCTCCCTTCACCCTCCCTCCCTCTCCTCTCTCTTCCACCTCCCTCCCACCCCTTCCTCCCCCGTCCCTCCCCCTCTTCCCTCCCCTCCATCAACCACCCCCCGTCCCATGCCCCTTCACCCCTCCCCCATCCCCCCAACCTACCCATTCCCCCCCCCCTGTTTTCCGTCCCCTTCCTCCCTCCTGCACTCCCCCCCCCCCCATCACCCGCCCCCTCCCCCAGTCTCCGTCACGCAGTCCACACCCAACACCACTTAGTCAGTCCCTACCCACGGGCTTCTCTATTCCCAGGGTCGCCCCAGGGATCCGACTGGTCATAATTGGGCCGGTGCTACCCCTACCCTACCCCCACCCCCACCCCCACCCACACCCTACCTAAACCCACACCCGCTTCACCACCCCTTCCGTGTAGAGTGCGTGTGGTGCACTGACGGAGGGAGGGAGGGAGGGAGGGGGGTGAAGGCCGAATATGTGTGCCTGTGAGTGCAGAAGGCTCTGACTACATGTAATAATAATAGACAATTAAAAGCAGTAAGAAACACCTCAACTTGACAATCCATCCCCACCCTGCATGCTCATAACGCACCTTTACATATCCACCCTGATTAGTTAGTTAGTGGACGTAGTTGAACGGAGGTGAGCGTAGTGGAGGCTAAAGGCCCTGTCACATTACGGCGCATCTCGCAAGTGCGCGGCCAAAGTGTAAAATCACTTTTTTACATTGAGAAACGTCAAACTTTTCGGCATGGGTGGCAAAGTTGGAAGTATACATACCGTATACATAGCGTATGGCCAACGTATGACCAATGTATGGCTAACGTGCTTAACGGGCAAAAAACACAATGCCAGTGAACATTATATACGTTATTCGATCGCCAGAAGTACGCCTCATACGTTACATACGTCAAGACACCCTGGAGAAATGCTAAACGTACATTAGTCATTAGACGTACGTTAGATGTACATTATCCATATGTTGTCAGTAGATGGATTGTACGTTCCCACTGTCTTTAACGTAGGTCAACGTAGTGAACAACATTTGTCTAATGCATGTCTAATGTACATCGACGTACGCCTAACGTATACATGACGTACGGCCGACGTAAAATCCACACGTTGTCGAACAGTGTCATACATAACTTTGCTGAGCCCTGATGCGTGACATCGTATCTCAATGAACGTTGACATACATTGACGTATACCAATGGGCGCCTAACGACGCGTAACGCATAACAACATATCCCACCGTAGTTGCCAAAAATCACATACATCGGCATATGTTGGCGCGATGCGTCATAATGTGCCAGCCCCTTTGGGTCAAGCCTGGAGTAAGTACGCTAAACTATGTTGAAATACGTTAAGGTACGGCCAGTTTTGGTATGGAAAAATATACGTTACAGTACGGATAAATACATTATGGTACGGATAAATACATTATGGTACGGATGTTGGTATGTTCAACTACGTTCACCTACGTTCACCTACGTTCACCTACGTTCACCTACGTTCACCTACGTTCACCTACGTTCAACTACGTCCAATACCGGGTATGTGACCGTGGCATCGTACTTTATAGACCTATTTCAATGTTTGTAAACATCGTGTATGCGCGCGCAGCTTGGCTGCAGAACGAATGCACACTGCCACTGAGTTTGCCGGTACGTGCAGTGAAAAACGTTTAGTTTATTCAAAATTAATAGAAATTCAGACCCCTAACCGTATACACTTAATATAATCTATTCGGTGAATATGTTTTCTATATGTGTACCAAGCGGTTTGTTTGTCTCTAGGTGGTGTGGTTTTAGAGATATTTCACGTTTTTTGCATGAAGATTGCCCATGGCATTGAGTTTGCCGGTACGTGCAGTGCAAAACGTTTATTCCTACACCTACTCCTCCTCCAACCACCCTTCTTCCTACCACTCTCCACCCATCCCCCACCCCTCCTCTCCCCTATCCTCCTCCTCCCGTCGTAATCCATATCCCCCTTGTACCTTCCCCCTTCCTCCCCCCTCCCCTTCCATATTCCTCCCCCGCCTCTCACCTCCCCTATCCCCCCGTTCATACCCCCTCCTACCCCCCTCCCCCCCTCCCCGCTCAGCATCCCTCTCCACCATTCTCCTGCTCCCCACCCCCTACCCTCCACCTTCCCCCCTCACCTACCTCCCCCCTCCCTTCCACCCTCCACCGGCACCGCCCCCCCCCCCCCCAGCCCCTTCCACCCACTCTGCCCAGCCAGGCAGGGGTTGTGTGAATGAACTTAGCACATTTACAAATAGGACACTTCCTGTCGGGCCGGGTGCGCGTGCGCACAGTGCGCAGTGCTCGGGCTAGTAATCGACCCGCGAGCTTTTCACCGTCCCTATTAAGATTTAATCAAGCGCTCTGTGTGCGACCATGACGTGGGGGCGGGTCCAACTCTAATATATCACGGCAAGGGCTCTAATATATCACAGCCACAGTTCTGGTATATCACGGCCAGGCTCTAATATATGACGAGCCCAACTCGAATATATCACGGCAAGGGCTCTAATATATCACGGCCACAGTTCTGGTATATCACGGCCACTGCAGGGCTCTAATGTATCACGAGCCCAACTCTAATACATCACGGCCAGGGGTCTAATATATCACGAACATGGATATAAATATCATGGCCATGGCTCTAATATATTACTGCCGCAGCTATAAAATATCACAGCAACGGTTCTAATATATTACGGCCACGGCTCTAAGATATCATGGCCATGGATATAGATATCACAGCCACTGCTCTGATATATCACAGCCGCAACATAAAATATCACAGCCATGTTTTTAATATATCACGGCCATAGCTCTAATATATCACAGCCATGGTTCTAATATATCAAAAACATGGCTCTAATATATCACGGTAATGGTTCTAATATATCCTGGCCATTGCTCTATTAATATTATATCACGCCTTCAGCCATAAAATATCATGGTCATAGCTTTAATATATCACGGTCACAACTCTAATATATCAGGGTCATGGATATAATATATCATGGCAACGATTCTATAGCACGCCCATGGCTATAATATATCACGACGGTGGCCACTCTAGATGTAGAATAGATTAACAAAACAACAAATCAATCAGGCCAGTTCAAACAAGGAGACAGGTCTAGCCGGTTTTGTGATGGAAATCTCGGATGGAAGTGAAGAGATTTATTTAATAATATATATCGGGATGGGTGGGGGAATGAGTTCAACGCTCGAAAGGTATTGGGTTCGATTCATAGATGACTCCTAACAATGACTTGATAGTTTGTACTTGTCACTAGCTAGTTCGATGGTTGACTATATTAGGATAGGATGAAGAGGACTGCAATGGTAAATACTGATTTCCTGCGATTGGTATTTCCCTAGATAAAAGATTCACCCTGTACTCGCAGTACATGGGTTAATACCAGCCCTATATGAAAGCGGTCGAAAAAGCGGGGAAATGAAATGAGAGCCTAATTTCACAATCTAAGAAGCAACAATTATTCATTTTATATGTCTTCATATTTCTCCGCTACCTGTGAGTTGAAAAATATAATAAAACATACAGTTTAATAGAATTTAAAAGTGAAATCAACGGCGTTCTATCACCGCCATATTGTCTTTTTGCATTCTATCCCATTTCACGAACTTTGTGCTGATATAAGTAGCCATTTGATATTGGAACCAGGCATTCTACTTCCTGTTCCATACTATAGCTATTTTCACCCGTATTTAGACTACGATGTCATTCATCCGTGTACTACAAGTACAGGGTGAATCTTTTATCTAGTAGTTCCCCTGCTTAAAGTTGCTAAGTCCGATGGTTTTGAGGTTCTGTCATTTTCTGAGATAAAAATAGTAGGGTGGTAGTTATAATCTACCTTACTTTGGTTAGAAGCGGTCTTCTCTGTGGCGGAGTGGTTAGAGTGTCTGACATTTTTTCTAGGTCAGACTCCTAATGTGACAGTCAGTGGTTCGATTCCCCATGGCCTCCCACCTCTGCCAATTTTGATTTCCACCGCTGTGTCTGACTTACACTGTTACAGCATCATCAAAGGCCGGTTGCTCTCATACCATGTCTATGTGGTGTGGGAGGTGAAAAATCCCTTTGGGTCTGTAAAAGTGTAGGCTCAGGCTTTCTATCGACAAACTGTCTAATGGTGAAAACAAGTCTATTCAGACTTATCCATGATAGGCAGTATAAATCTTCAAGAGAAAAACAAAAGGAGCTTTGAATTAAAATGACTAACTTCGAAGATATTTGAACACTCCGCTCACACACACACATTCACACACACTACATATCAAACTTACATACGGGTGCACTTATCAAGGATGTGTTGCTACACAGAAGGGCATCGAAAGTCAATATAATAGAACCTGTTCACACTGAAGCCAATGGTGTCAGGGTTTTGACAAGTATAACCACGTGAATTTTCATGTTTACACTCCCCAAGTTAATCATATTAAACAAGTAAGGCAGATTATAACGATCAATCATACGGGATAAGTTGAGCATCCACGTTTCATTTTAGGCGGGGACCAGACAGGATGGCCGAATGAGTATAGCGTCCGTCTCCTGTTTCGTGAGATCGGGGGATCTGAGCACATGAGTTTGGGCGTTCGAATCCTGGTCGAGTGAAACCAATGACTTAACAATGTATACTTGTCACTTCCTAGCCAGTCGCTCGGCATTATCAGGATTGGGCAAAGACTGGTTGGCTCAGCATCAGGATAATGTGACTGGGTGGGATATCAGGTCATGGTGATGGCAGCCTGGTATCCCAGTGGGACAGCACTATGAAGTCACCCTGAGTGCGCACTGTTACAAATCAGTACCCATCCTGATATGAACTTAGATGTTGCTAGGACGTAAAACAACAAACAAACAAACATTGTGGGTGGTCGTAGGATTCGAACCTGAGTCAAGTGAAACCAATGACTCAAAACTAATTCTTGTCACTACCTAGCCTAGCATTCAACATTACTAGGATAGGGCAAGGATCAGTTGAACATCAATTTGCTGCGATTGAAATTTCCCCACATTAATCAACGAATGTACCCCGCTAAAGAGAAACAACCACAACAATATATTTATCTAACAGAATGGCAAACACTCAAAACCAACTTTAATCAAAGTATATTTGGTATTTGACCTATTCTGGAGTTATGCTTTACTTACAGTCCCAGATAAGTAAAATGCACTTACAGTAAAACCTCTCTAAATCAACCGACCATGGGACCGATTTTAAATGGTCCATTTAGTGAGGTGGTCGAATTATGGAATTTAAAAAAATCATTACAATGGCTTGTATGGGCGATCGTGTGGGACCCAAATAAAGCGACCGATCTGAGTGTGATGGGGGGAGGTGGGGAGGGGGGAGGGTCGATCTATGGAGGTGGTCGGTTAGAGAGGTTTTACTGTACACTAATAAATACAAATATAAAAATATAATAATTGTTTAAAAAAACACCTAGACGCCGATCGTCCACCCTGCACTCTGTCAGGGGTGGGGGTGGGGGAGATAGGCGGGATGGCAGCCTTCCTCCCCCCCCCCCCCCTAACACACATACCCTCATAACCCCAGTCAGTGACGGGGGGCGGGGGGGGGGGGAGATAGGCGGGATGGCAGCCCTTCCTCCCCCCCCCCCCTCCCCTGCTAACACGCACATACCCTCATCAACCCCAATTCAGTGATGGGGGGAGATAGGCGGGATGGCAGCCCTTCCTCCCCCGCTAACACACACATACCCTCATCACCCCCAGTCAGTGACGGGGAGGGGGTGGCAGCAGACACAACTGCTTGTCATTCCGGGCGCATCAAATGGAAATTGGTGAAATACGGCCCGGAGTGCGGCCGGGGGAGAATGTTTGTGATGGAAGTTTAATCTCAGCCCGCCCACCGTTTGGTCGCGTCATTTGTACAGAGGCAGCCGGCCCAGCGTGGCGTAACCCAAGCACGTGGGTAAAGGTGGGGGGGGGGGGGGGGGGGACGGTGGAGAGGGAAGGTGTCGGGAGGAGAAGGGAGGAGAAGGGAGAGGAGGGAGGAGAGGGGAGAGAAGGGAGGAGAGGGGAGGAGAGGGGAGAGGGGTGGAGGGGAGGAGGGAATGGGAGGAGAGGGTGAGGAGAGTGGATAGGAGAGGGAGTGGGGGGTGGAGAGGGGAGGGGAGGAGAGGGATGAGAAGGAAAGGGTGGGAGATGGGAGGGATGGGGATAAAGTAGTGGTCGTGGTGTGTGTTGAGGGGCTGGGGGTGGTGGGGTACGGTGGTGTTTTGTAGGGGGAGAGGAGAGGGGTGTTAAGGGGTAGGGGATGTGATGAAGGGTATGTTGAGGGGTTGGTGGGGAGGTCGTGGTGTAAAGGGGGAGGGAGATGGAGGGGGTGTATGTAAAAAGGCAGGGGCAGGGGACAGTGGGCAGGGGAAAGGGAGCAGGGTGAATGAGGTAGGGATGTGCTGAAGAGGTAGTGTTGGTGGGGAAGGGAGCTTTAAGGGAGGAGGAGACAAGAGTATAACTTATAACTATAAGGCGAAAGGAGGGCGGAGGGTGAAGAAGAGGTTTGTTTTTGTTTTGGGGGAGTTTTCAGTCGGGTTGGCGCGCTGAAGGCTGCAAATCTGCACCACTGTATGGGCACCGCTGAAGGCGGTCCCATGCAGTCGGGAGTTTTGGCTTCCGGTGGGTAGAACTAGAAGAAGAGCTAATGTAACTTGAATTGTAAGGTAGAGCCGGTGAAGAGTTGTTGGTGGTGCAATTGGGGGGGGGGGGGGACTGGAGGTGTTGTACAGGGGTAAAGGTGGATGAGGGGGTATGGTGTTTAAGGGGGACGGAGGGGGTGGGGGGGATAGAGAATGGTAGTAGTGCATAGACTCGTCCATCCTTTCCCACCCCCTCCCCCTATCCACCCCTACCTCCCTCCTCACACACCCCCCCCCGCGCCCATCCTAATAGCATTTTTATAATAGAAATTGTCCAGTTGAGATTATTTTATTCGTGAATAGGCGGGAATGAATACGTGGTCTGACTGGTTGCTGCTGCGCCTGCGCCATATATGTACCTTCCGTATTTACCCCCTCCACACGCCCCCCCCCCCTGGAGACTTAGTGGGTGGGTGGGGGTGGGGGTGGGGGTGCGGGGCGTGTTTCCTCCCGAGTGAATTTTTAATATATGAGGTGCGCCAAGTGCACTACGTGTTCACGGTGCATCGGGAACGGCGTCCCGTGTCGCAGTTTAAAAGGGTACCTGGTTTGAAATGGTGCTTTTCACAATCAGCATGCGCATGCATTTCTGCCTGATTGAGATTGTACCCATGTCTAATAACTTGTTACTTGTTTGTTAATGTGTTAGTGCAGAGGATAATACATATATCAAGCATAACATATTCACTACAATGATTCCTGAAGGAATCCTTGCTTGTCTCGACCTACGTGTCCTCCATAGACGGAAGCAAGCCAGAAATTCAAACAAGATTTCAGGCTTGCCATTTGACTTTGACGCATGTGCATTGCAAAAAGCCCCAGTTTAAACTGGGTACCCATTCAAACCCGGGGAATGGAGCACGGTGCCCAGTACACGGCCTCGGCGACCGGAACACGGCACACGGCGCCCAGTGAACGGCCCACGGCACCCTGTGCACGGTTCACGGCCCACAGCCACAGCCACATTTTCACAGCCACAGCCACATTTCCACAGTCACAGCCACATTTCTACAGCCACAGCCACAGCCACTTCCCACATTCACCTATGCACAGCCACAGCCACAGCTACAGCCACATCGATCTTTCCACAACCATATCTCCACAACAATAGTCACATCCACAACCACATTAACACAACCACACCCACATCCACCTTTCGACAACCATATCTCCACAACAATAGCCACTTCCACACCCACAGCCACATTTCCACAAACATATCTCCACAACAATAGCCACATCCACAACCACATGTCCACAGCCACAGCCACATATACCTTTTCCACAACCATGTATCCACAACCATATCTCCGCAACCATATCTCCACAGCTACAGCCACATTTCCACAACCATATCTCCTCAACAATAGCCACAGCCACAACATTTCCACAGACACAACCGCATCCACCTTTCCACAACCATGTATCCCCAACCATATATACCCAACCATGTCTCCACAACCACATCCACAGCCACTTTTCCACAACAATATATCCACAACAATATATCCACAACAATAGCCACATCCACCTTTCCACAACCATGTCTCCACAACCATAACTCCAAAACCACGTTTCCACATCCACAGCCACAGCCACGTTTCCACATCCACAGCCACAGCCACCTTTCCACTCCCATATCTCCACAACAATTGCCACAACCACAACCCCATTTCCACAGCTACAGCCACATCCACCTTTCCACAACCATGTCTCCACAACCATAGCCCCAGGCACATTTCTCCCATCAACATTTCCACTGCCAACTGCCACAGCAACAGCTCCACATCTCCACAACCACATCTACACCCATTCACACCCTCATCCCCACACCCACCCTCCCCTCCGACCCTATCCTACCGCCCCCCCCCTCACTCTCACCCTCCCCCCCCCCCACACAGACACACCCGTCCCCTGGTAAGCACTCCCTCACATGCATGTGTTCCCTTTTCCCCCTTTTTGCCTTGGTTCGGTTTTTTTCCTTTTCCCCCTATATTTTCCGTTTTTTCCGTTTTTTCCGTTTTAATTTTACAGTGCCGTTAAAGTACGACTCACACCCGCTTGTCACTGGAGAGGACGCCGGGGACGGGAGTGGGAGCAGGCGTGAGGGGGTGGGCTGGGGGGTGTACAGGGGTGGAGCGGGTGGGAGGATCAGCAGGTGAGGGGATGGGGAGGGGCGAGCGGGGAGGCGGGAGGGGGTGGGGGTGTATCCGGGTACAGTTTCGCCCAGCCGTCCGAATACTGATGACGGGAGGAAGTGGATGGTGGTGTACTCGGTGTGTGGGTGTGTGAGTAGATGTGTGTGAGTGTGAGTGTGTGTGAGTGTGTGGGGGTGTGAGTGGGTGGGGTGCGGGTATGAGTGTGTGAGTGTGTGAGTGTGATGGTGGGTGTGAGTGAATGGGTCTGTATGTGTGCGGGTGTGAGTATGTGTGAGTGTGTGGGTGGATGTGGGTGTGAGTGTGTGAGTATGAGGGTGGTTGTGAGGGTGTGACTCTGTGGGTGTGTGGGTGTGTGGGTGTGTGGGTGTGTGGGTGTGTGGGTGTGTGGGTGTGTGGGTGTGTGGGTGTGTGGGTGTGTGGGTGTGTGGGTGTGTGGATGTGTGGGTGTGTGGGTATGTGTGTGTGTGTGTGGGTGTGTGTGTGGGTGTGTGTGTGGGTGTGTGTGAGGTGTGGGTGTGTGGGCGTGTGGGTGTGTGGGTGTGTGGGTGTGTGGGTGTGTGGGGCGTGTGGGCGTGTGGGCGTGTGGGCGTGTGGGCGTGTGGGCGGGTGGGCGTGTGGGCGGGTGGGCGTGTGGGCGGGTGAGTGGGTGAGTGGGTGAGTGGGTGTGTGGGTGAGTGGGTGAGTGGGTGAGTGGGTGAGTGGGTGAGTGGGTGAGTGATTATGAGTGTTAAATGTGTGTACCGGTGTGTGAGTTTTTAAGTGCATGTTTGTGAGTGTGTGTAGCTGTGTATGGTTGTTCATACGTGTGTGCAACCGTGTGTGTGCGTGTATATGTGAGTATTTATGTGAATGTGCACGCGTGAGTGTCTTTGAATATGTGTGTGCACAAGTGTGCATGTGAGTGTGTGAGTGTGCATGTGTGTATGTGTGAGTGTGTATGTGTTCTTGAAGATTTATACTGCCTATTATGGATAAGCCTGAATAGACTTGTTTTCACCATTAAACAGTTTGTCGACAGAAAGCCTGCGCCTACACTTTTACCGACCACATAGAAATGGTATGAGAGCAACTGGCCTTTGATGACCCTGTAAGTTATACATAGCGGTGGAAATCCAAATAGGCAGACGGGGAGGCATGGAGAATTGAACCACCAACCTTCAGATTAGGAGTCTGACCTCATAAACGGTCCGACACTCTAACCCCTCCGCCACAGAGAACACCACATGTGTGAATGGGAGAATGTGTGAGTGTGTATATGAGCATGTCTTACTTAGTCTTAGTGTGTATGGGAGTGGGTATGTGAGTGTGTATGAGCGTGTATAGAAGTCTGTCTGCGAGTGTTTGTGAGTATGTGTGTATGTGGGTGTGAGTGAGTATGTATAAGTGAATGTAAGTGTGTGTGTGAGTGGGCCTCACTGTGCAGGCATTGCAGCGGGTTCTCTCCCAACCCTATTTTCTCCCTTTCTGGATCCACCACACAACCAGGGCCGCGTTCAGGGTGTGTCTCGGAGGCGCCTCAGAGATGGCTGTGATGTCATGCAAAAGCAGTTTGATTTCTTGAAAATGGCCACCCCCATAGGCGGCAGCCATTTGCAATGGAAAAGCTGTGCTGTGATTGGCTGAAACCACTTAATGCGGCGGCCATTTTCAAGGTGCTTTTCATCTCCAGTCTTAAAAGGGAGGCGTCTCCGAGACGTCGCCGAGACACACCCTGAACGCAAATAGGCTAAAAAGCATCGCGGAGACGTCTCCGCGGCACCTCCGAGACACACCTTGAACGCAGCCCAGAATTCATGAAATAGACCTTTTCAACAGAACATGTTGCACAGTCAGATGCTACTCAGACTATTATAAAGTAATATGAATAAGCAATGCTTAGGATCGACCCCCGCTAAATGCTCGGATAATTATTTATTGATTTATTTATCAACACGCGTATATTATTAACAAATCGCTGTCAACCACCCTGCTTGCTGCATAGCAAAGTTCAACGAGCTATTTCCATTTCCGTTTGCTGGATTTTGGTTTATACGCGATTCAACATGAGTATACAAATGGCGGCCCCCATAGCGCTGTTTCCGGTTACGGTTGCTGGATTTTGGTGAATCGATTTTCCACCTTATAAGTGAGGTTTTTGTTTTGTATATATACACGTGTTAATCCTTAAGTTAAGATTCCTTACACGCGGTATGCAGTATGCGGTATGCGAATGTGAATGTGGCAAAAAATCGAAACACCTTGAAGTCAATGGGTTACAACCCTTACACGCGGTATGCGAATGTGAATGTGAATGCGAATGCGAATGCGAATGCGACAACTCGATCGGTCCATGTAGCGATCGGTGCGGCATGTGGCATGCGGTATGTGAATAGAAACATCAGTCACACTTGCCCATTAGTTTTAGACGAGGAGAGGCGACTGAGCATTATGGAACGGTCACACCCAGGGGTGCTGAGGGGAAACATCTGGTAGTGGTTGTGATGGGGGACGCTTGCCGCTTACCGCGTAGAAGGAATCCTCCCATTCGCATACCGCATACCGCATGCCGCATACCGCATACCGCATAGAAGGAATCTTAGCTTTAGCCTCCACCCTGGGGCGGTCGCTATTAGTTCTTGTCACCCGATCCTGTATGACTAGTATAAAGCGTGCATTCCTTACACGCGGTATGCGGTATGTGGCATGCGGCATGCGGTATGTGAATGGCATGATTCCTTCTATGCGGTATGCGGCATGTGGTATGTGGCATGCGGCGAGGTCTCACACGGGGGTTCCTACCTTTATCCACAGAAATAGGAATAGTTATCTATGCTTTGGCAATTATAAAGGTAGGAACCCCCATGTGAGACTAATCACTATGTACACGGCACCACCACCACCACCACCACCACCACTACTACTACTACTACTACCATATGTTTCCCCTCTGCACACACTAATCACTATGTACACGGCACCCCTCTATGCCTGTGTGTCCCCTCCGCAGCCCTGTGTGTGACCGTTCCGTAATGATCAGTCGCCTCTCCTCGTCTAAAACTAATGGACACATGTGACTGATGGTTTCTATTCGCATACCGCATGCCGCATGCCGCATGCCGCACCGATGGCTACATGGACCGATCGAGTTGTCGCATTCACATTCGCATTCGCATACTGCGTGTAAGGAATGTAGCCCATAGGCTTCAAGGCGTTTCGATTTTCTCCACAGACCTTCTCCACAGAACAGACTGCCCTATAGTATAAGTCGCTAGCACATACTGCAGTATAAGTCACCATGAGTGCGCACTGTCACAAGTCTGTATGTAGTGTCTCCCAATCTGACTTTGGATGTTGGCCGGGACGTGAAACACCAACAAACAAATAAACATCCTCCAGGGAGATCGGGGTGGGGCGGATGGCCATGCCGACCTGCAGCACGGTACACACAGGAGTCAATACAGAGCACCTACGGTAATTGATTTGGTATTGAACTTGTGGGCATAGCACACACGGATACATATATACATATATACATATATACATATATATTTTTGTTTTGTTGTTGTTTTACGTCCTAGCAACATCTAAGGTCAATCAGGACGGGTACCGACTTGTGACAGTGCGCACCCATAGCGACTTTATAGTGCTGCCCCACTGGACGACCAGGCCGCCAGAACCATGACCTGACATCCCACTCAGTCACATTATCCTGACACTGAGCCAACCAGCCCTTGCCCTATCCTAATAATGCCGAGCGCCAGGCTAGGAAGCGACAAGTATCAACTTTTAAGTCATTGGTTTGACTCGACCAGGGTTCGAACCCACGACCCCACGATCTACCAACAGGGGAGACTGACGCTCTAACTCATTCGACCATCCCGTCTGGTCTATATACATATATATATATATATATATGTACATATATGTATATATATATTATATATATGTGTGATGTATAAAACATTATGCAAGTGTAGAGAGAGATCAACGGAAAGTATTATTAATATTATTATTATTATTGTTGTATGCTGTAAGACCCAACACTGTACCGGTAGCGCCACCTGCGGCCTCCTTGCCTCCACTGGATGTAGACCAGTGTCAGTCGTGTGCACATGTATATTATATATAAACGTGGGCATATATATGCCCCCGTGTCAAAGCACATAAATAATGTTGTTTGTTGGGGTGTTATATACTAGCAACAGCTGCCATATCAGGACGGGTACGGATACACAATAGTATGCAGGTATTGCAATACCTCAGGGAGTTTGACGCCCCTGCCCTGCAGAGTTGTAAACCACTGCCTTGTGGTACAGGTTCTTGACAGAACCGAAGGCTAAGGGAGCGAACCCTGAACAGAAAACCATGTCACTGTGGCAGCATCAAGGGCGGTTGATGTATGGAACTCCCAACATCTCCCGACCAGCCACTGCAGGGACAAATAGTTTTGCGCCTGTCTGGACATGTTCTTGCCGGTGTGAGACCTCTATTTGCTCCCCGAGAGAGTGCCGCTGGTAACTTGCAAAAGCCAGCAGCACTTCAACACTTTTGCAGGCAGCTTTCATGAAATGTAAGTCAAGTAATGAAAGCAGTCTTTGTCGCATCATGACCGACAGCATGATGATGATGATGACCGACTTGTGACTGTGCGCACTCATGGCGACTTTTTAGTGCTGCCCTACTGGGAGATCATTCCACTGGCACCATAACTCGAACATCAAGAGTTATATCAGGAAGTGTACTGACTTATGACAGTGCATACTCATGGCGAATTTATAGTGCTGCTCCACTGAGAAAACGGACTGAACCAGTAATTGTTATGGTTTCCACTCAATCTGAATACACGGTGTTTGTGTGCTAAATTCGTTGATTAACGTTGCATACTCCGATGAAATATGAAATTTTCAAAACCAAAACAATTATCTAGATTAGATGTTTATATATCTAACTTAGATACTGATGCACTTATTGAACATTTGATTCTGCCTAGATGGGAATACTGAGTCAATTTAATTATAGAACATGTTACTGTAGAGCTCTGTGGTGTCAGAGTTTTGGCATGCTTGCCAAAACTAATTTGTCCTTGTTTGCACTTCAACTATCTCAAAAGTTTACCATTCAAAATATAAGTAACTTTAACCTAATGTAAAGGAGCTACTAGTGATCGATCTGATATATTTATCTCAGAAAAATTACAGAAACTCAAACCCATCGGACTATGCAACTTTAAGTAGGGCACATTTCAATTGAATACAATTGGTCTTCGTCCTTACACTGCTCTTTTTCCTATTAATGTCATCTGATCTGACCTGAAGCGTTGATAGGACGTAAAACAACAACAAACCACTGTCTAGTTCTGTGTCCACCCCCTACTCTCCCACTTTCCTGATCTCTCACTCATTATTGAGCAAACCAGTCCTTGCCCTTTCCTATTAAACTTAAAGCTGCATAGTCCGCTCAAGCATCACATTTTCAAAACCAAAACACTCACCTCGATTCGATTCTACCTGCATAACTTAGATACCAACGCACTTATTAAGCATTGTTTGCCGCATAGAATG
The DNA here is from genome assembly GCA_030323885.1 of Branchipolynoe longqiensis. Classification (NCBI taxonomy): domain Eukaryota; kingdom Metazoa; phylum Annelida; class Polychaeta; order Phyllodocida; family Polynoidae; genus Branchipolynoe; species Branchipolynoe longqiensis. Next base: position 7,573,969 of record CM059186.1, on the reverse strand, counting down.
GCATACTGAGTCAATTTAATAGAACCTGTTACTGCATAAGCCTATGGGGTCAGATCTTTGGTGTGCTTGCCAAAATTAATTTTGTCATGTTTGCACTTCAAATATGTATACAAAAATAAATTGCCATTTAAAATAAAAGCAACTTCAAGCAAAAGTAAGGTAGATTATAAAAATCTATTGATATATTTATGTTAGAAAATGACAGAAACGTATAACTATCGGACTATGCAACTGTAATGCTGAACACCATACAGTATAACCCCATTAAACCAAACTTGAAGGGACCCTAGAAAGTTGTTTGGATTAAAGTTGCATAGTCCGATGGTTTTGAATTTCTGTATTTTTTTCTGAGATAAATATATTAAATCGATCACTAGTATCTACTTTACCTCAGTTCAAAGTTACTTTTATTTTAAATGGTAAACTTTTGAGATATTTTGAGTGCAAATATGGAAAATTAGTTTTGGCAAGCTTGCCAAAACTCTGACACCATAGACTTCTGCAGTAACAGGTTCTGTTAAATTTACTCAGTATTGCCTTCTATGCAGAAACAAATGCTTAATAAGTGCATCAGTATCTAAGTTAGATATGTCAAATCAAATCTAGATAATTGGTTTGGTTTTGAAAATTTGATATTTCATCGGACTATGCAGCTTTAACTGATCATTGGTTTAACCGAGCTTTTGCTTCGACTTTGACTTGGCGGGGAGGGAGTTGGGGTGGGGTGGGAGATTGGGGGGTGGGAGATTGGGGATGGGTGGGAAATGGGGTGGGGTGGGAGTTGGAGAGTGTGAGATGGGAGTGGGGTGGGAAATGGGGGTGGCGTGGGGTATCTGGATGGGGGTGGTTGGGAGATGAGGGTAGGGGTGGGTGTGGGTGGGAGGGGTCTCACATGACCTTATAACCACATGAATGTTTGGTTTAACTGTATCGGAAGTGGCCTGGGATCCCAAATTTTGTTTGGATTAAGCGATAATTTGGATTAACCCACTTTGGTTTAACCAAATTTTGTATATGATAAATGGTAGTATTTTGCCGGGCCGCTGAAATAAGTTTGGATTAACCAATCGTTTGGTTTACCCAAGCTTGGTTTAATGGGGTTATACTGTAGTAGGTGAACATACAGGATAACCGTTTTGGTATATCGACGGGTTTGAACCATGATCGAAAGAAACCAATGACTTAAAAATGTGTACTTGTCGCTTCCTAGCCAGGCACTCGGCATTAGTAGGATAGGGCAAGGACTGGTTGGCTCAGTGTCTGGATAATGTGCCCGAGTGGGATATCAGGTCATGGTGCTGGCGGCCTGATTTCCCAGTGGGGAAGCACTAGAAAGTCACCATGAATGCAACCTGTCACAAGTCGCTACCCGCCCTGATATGACTTTAGATGTTGCTAGGACGTAAAATAACAAAGAGACAAAACTAAGCCTATGTTATTCCACCTATGATTTCAAAAACAATCTGAATCAGAGCTTGATGCAGTGCATGCCGGTCTCTGCTTCTGTCTTTGAAAGTATTTATTTTTAAAAGCACACACCAGTAAGACCAGGAGCCTGATACTAGTGACAGCTCACCTCGTCTCCATGACGAACCTCGACCTCCTCCTGATCGTACACGATCCACATATACTCCACCAACTGGCAAATAGCAGCCAGAGAGAGAGGAGTTGGAGAGAGCAAACGACAGAGCTAGATATATATTAATTATTATAATTCTCTGGTACGAGTGAGGTTCCAGCGCACGCTAGGTACAGGAACAGCCAGTGGTGGCGCCACCGGTCGCACAGGGGAGGTGGACACAGTAACAACGGTGCAAAATAATATAGTACCGACCCACCCAGGGGGGCAGGGGCTAAGGACTAACATGTGTATATACATAAACAATACTCATACTAATAGAGGTGGAAAATGAAATCACACGAATCCAGCAAACGGAAACGGAAATAGCCCTATATGGGCACCGCCATTTGTATACTCATGTTGAATAACCAAAATCCAGCAAACGGAAACAGAAATAGCTTGTAGAACTTCGCTACGCAGTAAGCAGGGTGAACAAAAGTGATTGGTTAATAATATACTCTTGTTGATAAATAAATAATTCTCCGAGCATTTAGGAGGGGTCAGTCCTAAGCATTGCTTATTCATATTAATAATACAGAATAATATCACAATAATAATGAGTAGTTCCCTTCCGCGCCTTTACACTCGCATAATATGTTACACATCACATAAGTAATAAGTAGACAGATACAGAAAGAGAGCGATAGATAGAAGTACAGACGGTGACAGTGTGTGTGTGTGTGTGGGGGGGGGGGGGCTGATGGCAGAGGTGAGATGAGAACCAGCAGACACTGAGAGAGATATAAACAGCAGGAGAAACGTGGTAGAAACCAGCTGCTCGGGTGTATCACGCAGACGACAATAGCGGGAGAAAGAGAGACAAAGAGAAATTGTGAGAGAGATTCCATGAGAGACATGCAGACGACAATAATAGAGGGGGGAGAGCGCGAGGGAGGGGGAGAGATAGAAGAAGAGAGGGAGAGCGGTGGAGGTGTGGCGGGAAGCAGCAAGGCGGGTGTCCCGCGCAGACGACAAGTGAGAGAGAGATACGGCGGGAACCAGCAGCACACTTCCTGCGCAGACGACAATAGAGAAGATCACCGTTCCGCGTGCGCATACGCTGAAAACGGCGTTGGCAGCAAAGCAAAGGGGTACAGCCATTGAGTTTGATGATATGCGTAGGGCAAAATTTCCATTTTATTCAAAATTAATAGAAATACATGGCAATTTGGCATAAACATGTATGCACACATGCAATATAATGATCAGATGAATATAACTAAGACAAAACTAGCCATAGTTAAACATTTTGAGCTAAGAAACATACAATTCCACACAAAACAATCAGTCACTTTAAGGCTGATATCCACATCACTATTATTAATTCGTGTTATAAATATCAAAATGCCAAATGTGTCAAGAGACACTTATTTCAGAGAAATATATAACCAATATATGATTAACCCTACTAATTTTCTAGTTCTACATATGTCATTAACCATAGGATATAAATAAAAACATGAATAAAATAAATAAAACTGACTCTGGCTATGGCTCTAACACTAGTCTGAGTGCCTAGATTTGTCTAAATCTAAATGCACATGGCATAAGATGTGCTGATTATATTGATGTAAATGCAATGCTGGATAAAAGATTAATATCTTAATTTATTATATATATTTTTTTAGTTGGTATTCTATGTACCAAACAAGAGCTGAGATGAGCTGAAACTAGCACATTTCATAGCTGACCCAGCCTATTACTATTAGCATGTGCCATGTGCTTCTCGCGGGTTTGTTTTTCTTCCACGCATCCCACAATGCACCGCGCCGCTGGAATGGTGATGTAGTCTATTGGAGAGAGGGAAATTGTTTGTTTGTTTGTTGTTGATTTACGTCCTAGCAACATCTAAGGTCATATCAGGAGGGTGATACGGCGGGAACCAGCAGCGAACTTCCTGCGCAGACGACAATAGGAGAGAGGGCAATACAGGCGGGAACCAGCAGCGAACTTCCCGCTGCAGACGACACTAAGTGAGAGACGGCGGGAACCAGCGCGGCGCGTGTCCCGCGCAGACGACAAGTCACCTCTGCACACCGGGCTTCCCGCCCATACATAACAATTACACGTGCTTTAATGCCCCGGTCACGCCGCGTGCGGCGCCACCGTCACCGCCTCGCAATAATCTTAATTTGTAATGAAGGCGGCGGGAAGGCAGGGTGACCATCACGCCAACAACTCACGTAGTCACACACGCAAACACTCATGCACTCACATCATGCACGCACGCACACGCGCACTCAGTCATGCACTCACACCATCCCCACACACGCAATGCACATGCACACACACTCATGCACTCATACACACGCCACACACACGCACCTACACGCGCACTCACTCATGCACTCACACCATCCCCACACACGCAATGCACATGCACACACACTCATGCACTCATACACTCGCCACACGCATGCACCTACACGCGCACTCACTCATGCACTCACACCATCCCCACACACGCAATGCACATGCACACACACTCATGCACTCATACACACGCCACACACACACACCTACACGCGCACTCACTCATGCACTCACACCATCCCCACACACGCAATGCACATGCACACACACTCATGCACTCATACACATGCCACACGCACGCACCTACACGCGCACTCACTCATGCACTCACACCATCCCCACACACGAATGCACATGCACACACATCATGCACTCATACACACGCCACAGCACGCACCTACATGGCACTCACTCATGCACTCACACCATCCCCACACGTACACTGCACACAACATCTGCACTCATACACACGCCACACGCACGCACCTACACGGCACACTACTCACCACTCACACCATCCCCACACATGCAATGCACATGCACACACACTCATGCACTCATACACACGCCACACGCACGCACCTACATGCACACTCACTCATGCACTCACACCATCCCCACACACGCAATGCACATGCACACACACTCATGCACTCATACACATGCCACACACGCACCTACACGCGCACTCACTCATGCACTCACACCATCCCCACACACGCAATGCACATGCACACACTCATGCACTCATACACACGCCACACGCACGCACCTACATGCACACTTACTCATGCACTCACACCATCCCCACACACACAATGCACATGCACACACACTCATGCACTCATACACACGTCACACGCACGCACCTACACACGCACTCACTCATGCACTCACACCATCCCCACACACGCAATGCACATGCACACACTCATGCACTCATACACACGCCACACGCACGCACCTACACGCGCACTCACTCATGCACTCACACCATCCCCACACATGTCATGCACATGCACACAGACACTCATGCACTCATACACACACCACACACACGCACCTACACACGCACTCACTCACGCACTCACACCATCCCCACACATGCAATGCACATGCACACACTCATACACTCACCCCACATTCACGCCATATACATACACATGCACATGCACATGCACATGCACATGCACACGCACAGGCACACGCACACGCACACGCACACTCATACACTCATATCATCCCTTACAAATAAGTCACACGGACATTTGGATCTACCCCCACCCCCACCCCCACATCCCATACACGCATGCGCGCAACCATAGCACACAACACGCACACACATACTGATAGGCACACACCCACGCCGACATACTTTTGCCTACAATGCCCACACCTATACACACACTCACACCAACATCGCCATCAAAATACCACACCACCACACAATTCACCCACACACAACTAACTCCACATAGCCAGACCACCTCCCGCACCCACCCACAAAGACAACCTGTGAACACCCACCACACACATTAGAAACACCCACAACCTACAAACACCCCAATACCCCACCACTCGCACAACTTACATACACCTACACACACCATAGAACCACCCACAACCTACAAGCACCCCACCACCAGCACAACTTACAAACACCTACACACACCATAGAAACACCCACAACCTACAAGCAATCCAGTCCCCACCACAAGCACACACAAACACACACAACTTCCAAACACCCACCACACCACATGTAAGCTACAAACACCCCCACGCCCTATTCACCTAACACGCACACACAACATACTAACACACCCCTTCCCACACATACACAACTACCCACCACACCCCACTCCACCACCACAACCCTCACACAACATACAAACACCCACCATGCCCCCACCAAACCAATAATCACCCCCACACAACATACAAATAGCCACCATGTCCCACTCCAGCCCCACATCCCCCACACAACATACAAATACATCCCCCTACAACCTCCAAACACCCACCATGTCCTACTCCACCTCCCACCCACACAAAACACCCACTACGCCCCGCTCAATCCCCCCCCCCCATCCCCCACACAACATACAAACACCACCCCACCCCCACACAACCTCCAAACACCCAACCTGCCCCACTGCATCCCCCAACCCACACACACCATACAAACACCCCCCACGGCCCCTCCACACACCCCCACACACACACTCACAACCTCCAAACACCCACCACGCCCCGCTCCACTCCCACACAACATACAAACAACCCTCCCTTCCCCGCCCTCCTTCCATCACAATTCCAAAACACCCACACCACCACACCCCCACCTGCACCACCCACACACCGCTCACAACACAACACAACACACACACACGGCGCTGACCCCTGGGCGCCGACTTACATAAGTCGAGTATTGCCTGGCGGTGCGCCGGCGTGCAAGGCGGCGTACGCCGGCCACCACTTCTCATTAGCCGGGCGTGCGGCTGACAACGCTAATGGGTATACATGTCGGCTAATTGCGGGCGACAAGCACGTGGCGCGCCCGGACTGCTTTGTCTTCGTGAGGCGAGATGACCAACTTATCCATCATAACCCTGGAGTAACGCCTCCGGGCGCCACCCGCTCTTCTAGCGGCCATTATGCAGCGGCGACCCGCCGGACCCTCTCCCCGCCGCCTGGCCGCCGCCATAATGAGATCGTTCTGGAAATTAGGCTCTCGCATGTCCGGCGCCGCCCTCCTCCCAGTATCCCAACGTCCCGCGCGCGCTCTTCCCCCTTCCGCTCTCCCTCCACCCCCCCCCCTCCCTGCTCCCTCCACCTCTTCCTCCAGTACCCACACCCCTACACACCTGCTTCTACCGCCCCAGCCCTGTTCCGCCCCGCTCACCCTCACTATCATCCCCGACAACACACATAATGTGTTCCAAACTAGCCCATTCCCTCCCCTCTCCCCCTCACCCCCTCTCCCCATCACCCCCTCTCCCCGTCTCTCCCTCTCCACGTCTCCCCCTCTCCCCCACTCCCCCTCTCCCCCTCTCCCCCTCTCCCGCTCTTCCCCTCGTCCCCCTCTCCCCCTCAGCCGTTCTGCCGCTCTGCCACTCTCCCTTCTCTCCCTCTCTCCCTCTCTCCCTCTCTCCCTCTCTCCCTCTCTCCCTTCCCTACTCTCTCTCCCTTCTCGCGCTCTCTCTACCGCTCTCCCTCCCTCCCCCTTTCCCCCTCTCCCCCTCCCCCTTCTCGTCTCCTCTCTTCCCTCCCCCTTCCTTCTCTTCCCCTCGACATCTCCCCATTCACCTATCTCTTCCCTTCTTCCCCTCTCCCCGCTCCCCCCCCCCCCCCACTGCTTATCGCTCCTTCCTCTCTCTCTCTCGGCCTCGCCGCGCTCTCCTAACCCTCTCTCCCACTCTCCCCCACTCCCTGTCGCTCCCTTCCTCTCTCTCTCTGGCACGCCGCGCTCTCCCTATCCCTCTCTCCCATATCCCCTCTCCCCATGCCCCATCTCCCTCTGTCTGCCTCGCCTCTCCCATCCCTCTCCCTTATCGCTCCCTCCTATCCCTCTCTCCCTCTCCCTCTCTGCGATTCTCTTCCTCTCTTCCCTCCACATCCACTCCCTCTCCGGTTAATCTCCCTCTCCCCTTCCCACCCTCCTCCTTTCTCACACACCCACACACACCCACACCCACACCCACACACCCACACCCACACCCACATACCCACACACCCACACACCAACATACCCACACACCCACACACCCACACACCCACACACCCACACACCCACACTCCCAACCCACCGCGTCAACTCCACTTCCCCTGTTGGTTGTTCTCGTGAGACATACGTCATTTGTACGTATGTGTGGTCTGCAGAACTTCCTGAACAATGTTGGTCGACTGACCCTTGAGCACCTGATACTTGTACGATATCCTGCATTGTTCAAGTTCACTAGTTGTCTTATCTTTCGATATTATTACATATTACAATCCTTTCTTTAAAACATCGCTCCCATCTCTCCCTATTCTCTAACCAACCCACTCTCTGAATCTTTATCTACATGTCTTCCTCGTCTTCTCGATCTTTTTTCTCTCCCACTCTCCCAATCTTTCTATGTCCCTCTCTGTCTAGCTCCCTCTCTATATATGCCACTTTCCACATATCTCCTCTATCTCCCTCTCTATCTCTATCATTCTCTCTATCTAAGTTCTAACACCCTTTCCATGTCTCTCCCTTCACACGCCTATCAATATATCTCTCTATATATATCTATATATCTCCATCTCTTTATATCCTTGTTTCTATCTCTCTCCCTCTCTATTTCACTTCCTCTATCTATCTCTATTTGTCTATTTCCACCCATCTTTCTATCTCTATCCCTAGCTCTAACTCTCGTTCTCTCCGTTTATCTTTTTCTCTCTCAATCCCTCTCTTCAGGCCCGGTCACATACATGATAGTGGACGTAGTTGAACGTAGTTGAACGTAGTTGAACATACCGGCATCCTTACTTCTCCATCATGCTAACTTGGTAATAACATGGGTGGGCCATGAGTTCTGATTTAATCTTTGGACATGTTCAAAAGAGCGCTATCTTAGAGGGTAACGTACTGTGGCAAATCTCCGTACTCTTAATCTATTATAGCATACTCTAGCATACTCTAGCATACTTTGATGCAGTTGAACATAGTTGACCATATTGGAGGCTAACATACATTGAACATAGTTGATCATAGTTGAACATAGTTGAACGTAGTTGAATGTAGTTGAACGTACTGGCATACGTTCGGTAACGTATTTATCCATACCAAAACCTGCCGTACCTTGACGTTTTTCACCATAGTATAACATACTTACGGCATGTTTGACACATATTAATCTATGCTACGTTCAACTACGTTCAACTACGTTCACTAGGGTGTATATGACCAGGGCTTTACATTCTGAAGGCCCGGTCACATACACGTTAGTGGACGTAGTTGAATGTAGCGGAGGCTAACGTAGTTGAACGTAGTTGAACGTACTTGAATGTAGTTAAACGGACTGGCATCCATACTTCTCCTTCGTAATAATGTGGGTGGGCCGTGAGTTCTGATTTAATCTTTGGACATGTTCAAAAGAGCGCTATGTTAGAGGCTGAATTTGCATCCGTGACGGTAACATACTCTAGCGTACTCTAGTGTACTCTAGCATACCCTAGTGTACTCTAGTGTGATCTAGCATACTCTAGCATACTCTAGCATACTTGGACGAAGCCCTGGTCACATAGCCATTAGTGGACATAGGTGAACATAGTGGAGGCTAACATGGTTGAACGTAGTTGAACGTAGTTGAACGTAGTTGAACGTACCGACGTCTGTACCATAACATATTTATCCCTACCATAACCTATTTATCCATACCATAACGTATTTATTTTACCAAAACCTGCCATACCTTCTGCCATACCTTAACGCATTTCAATGTAGTTTAAAAGGCTTACACCACGTCTGACCCACATCAGCCTCCACTACGTTCACCTACATTCAACTACGTCCACTAACATGTATGTGACAGGGGCATTACTGTCCACGGCCTAGTCAAACCAAAAACTAAAGGGGCTGTCGCATTACAATGCATCGCACCAACGTATGCCGACGTATGTGATTTTTGCCTGCTACATCGGGATACTTCGTTATCCATTATGTGTGCATTCGGCACTCGTTGGTATATCTCGATGTTCATCGAGATACGGCGTCGTGCGTCAGGGGGTCGGCAAAGTTTTGTGCATGCACAAAACTTTTGCCGTACGACAACGTTCGACAACGTGTGGATTTTAGGTCGGCCGTACATTATATATACGTTAGGTGTACATCAATGTATGTTAGACGTATGTTACTAATTGTTAGACAAACATTATTCACTACATTGCACTACCTTGACCTACATTAAAGGCAGCGGGAACGTACAGTCTGCATACTGACAACGTATGGAAAATGTCTTGACATATATAACGTATGAGGCATAGTTCTGGCAATCGAATGCCATATATAATGTTCACCAGCATTCTGCGAACGTACCGTGAGCGTAATTCAAGCAGTTTTCGCCTGGAAGCACCTTAGCCATACGTTTGTCATGTTGGCCATACGCTATGTATACAGTATGCATACATTCAACTTGGCTCCCTGCGCCGAAAAGTTTAATGCTTCTCGCCGTAAAAAAGTGATTTGACGCGTTGGCCGCGCGCTTGTGAGATGCGTCATAATGTGACAGGGCCTTTACAAACCTGATTCGTCTCGCTACCTTGCCTGGCGCTCGGCGTGAGTGTTACTCGATATCTCTGTCTGGTAATAGCAATGTGAAATATGAAGAGTACCTGTCAGCCTGATCAGTACTTGGCTCAAGTCAAGGAGGGAATGTCTTCACACGATGAGCTGGCACATCCTGCGGTCTACATCCCAAGTGCCTGGAGAGTGAAGATTACAGTAAAGCCTCTCTAAATCGACTGACCATGGGACCGACTTTAAGTGGTCCATTTAGGGAGGTGGTCGGTTTAGAGAGTTTTATTTTATTGGTAGAATGGTATTATATGGGCGATCGTTTGGGACCCAAATAAAGCGGTCGATACAGGGGAGTGGTCGACCTGTGGAGGTGGTCGGTTAGGGAGGGTTTACTGTTTGTGGGTTCGAATCAAACCAATGACTTAAAAATGAATACTTGTCGCTTCCTAGCCAGGCGCTCGGCATTATTAGGATAGGGCAAGGACTGGTTGACTCAGTGTCAGGATAATGTGACAGAGTGACATATCAGGTCATGGTGCTGGCCGTCTGGTCTCCCAGTGGGGCAGCACTATAACGTTGCCATGGGCGCGCAATGTCACAAATCGGTACCCGTCCTGGTATGACCTTAGAATGTTGCTGGTGCATAAAACAACAACAAACAAACAATAAGCTCTGTACTGTACGCCCCCCCCCCCTCCCCATGGTGTGTGTGTGTGGGGGGGGGGGGTTACCCAGCATGCTCCACTCATTCAGCCCCCCGCGCCGGGTGTCACACTCCACTCGCTCCGAAGTTTTTAGTATATATATATATATATATATATATATATATGTGTATTCTATAATCTATTATGTGAATACAAACAGGGACACTACCACATCTCAGTTCACTCTCCCATACATACTGACTGACCATTGCTTTGTTAGTATTACCTACTATCTACTACTCCAGGGTTTAGTTCCACACGCTGCCACACTGGCGCCACCTGCAAGTGGTCCCTGGTCACCCTGATGCCAGCTGCGTACCACCATGATATCTATACAGAGGCAGCCGACAAATGAAAGTATATTTATTGGCCGTTCTGTATAGGCGGCAATGCCTTGGCAACAAATCTGTCTGACGTCTAGACCGTGACGTCATTCATCATGTCGTCACACACCCTGTCACTGTCACTGTCACTGTCGATGTCACTTTGCCACGCAAGGCCGATGTCACAACCTGCTGTAACGTCTCAGGCCGGCCCTTTCCTAAAATAACGCCCACCATCACTATTACATAGGATCGCACCGCTTAGGGGTTCTAGTACCCCCTCCCACCTATCCCCCACCCCACCCCGCCCCCTGGCGGCCGTGTCAGATCCTAATTCGTATTTTATTTCCTTGTCCAAAGCGGCGCCGCGAAATCAACCATGAAATGGGACCTCCTGATTTATCGTCACAAGCTGTGATCCCTCACGTGTTGACGTCGACCTTCAGCGTGACCTTCAGCGTGACCTGCAGCGTGACCTGCAGCGTGTCCCTTTTCCTCCAGGATGTGTGAGTAGTAGTAGATAAGTAAGTAACTTGTGGTGGTCGCTGTCCTCTTGAGCGTAGAGTTACCATAATGAACGAACAGCATAAGGTGTGGCATTTCAAATATCTCAAAAGTGACGCAGTTTACCAAGCAACTAATGGTGCATTAAAATAAAGGTTGCCCTTATGCAAAATGCATAGTTACTACAAATCTCCAATTGAAATTTTACCTAGCATCAGAATCCAGATATGCCCATCGATGTTTGCATGTATGTATACCTGCAATCATTTTACATATTGCCACAGGACAGCTGAAGTGAAAGTTGAATAGAGCAGTGATTACATTTGTTTGGTTATTGTTGTTGTACATCCTAGCAACATCTAAGGTCATATCGGGATGGGGACTGACTTGTGGCAGATCGCACTCATTGTGAGTTTAATAGTGCTGTAAAGGGGCTGTCACATTACGACGCATCGCGCAAACGTACGCCGATGTATGTGATTTTTGGCCGCTACATCGGGATGCGTCGCAATGCGTTACGTGTTCGTTATGCATATGTTGATGTACATCGATGAACGTCGATGTATGTCAATATATGGCATCGCTCATTAGGGGGTCGTGGAAGTTTTATGTATGCACAAAACTTTCGACGTACGACAATGCATGGGTGTTACGTCGACCGTACATTATGTATATGTTAGGCGTACGTCAATGTACATTAGACGTACATAAGACAAATGTTGTTCACTACGTTGCACTATGTTGACCTATGTTAAAGGCAGTGAAAATGCACAGTCCGCGCACTGACAATCTATGGATAACATACGTCTAACGTATGTCTTACCTACTTTTGGCATTTCTCCACCGTGTCTTGACATATGTAATGTATGAGGTGTAGTTCTGGCGATCGAATAATGTATATAATGTTCACGGCATACTGCTAAAGTGAGGGTAATTCAAGCATTTTTTGCTGAAGGCACGTTAGCCATACATTGGTCATACGGTGGCCATACGCTATGTATACGGTATGTACACATCAAACTTTGGCCCCCGTGCCGGAAAGTTTGACGCATCTCGACATAAAAAAGTGATTTTACGCATTGGCCACGCACTTGCGAGCTGTGTCGTAATATGACACGGCCATAACACTGGGAGACCAGCACCATGTCCCGATATCACACACAGCCACATTATCCTGACATTGTGATTACATGAATCACCCTCAGTCCAATTTGTTCCTATTTCAGGACAGATTTGCAATTGAAATTTGTACCTAGAGTGAAAGACCGGGCGTGGTGGCCGGATCGGTAGAGCGTGGGCTTCACGTGCGGGAGATCGGGAGTTCCGTTCCCAGTCGAGTCAAACCAATGACGTATACAAAATGTATACCTGTTGCTTCCTAGCCTGCACTCAGCATTAATAGGATAGGGCAAGGACTGGTTCACTCAGTGTCAGGATAATGTGACTGAGTGGGATATCAGTCATGGTAGCAGTGGCCTGATTTCCCAGTGGGGCAGGACTATGAAGTCGCCATATAAGTCTGCACTGTCACAAGTCGGTACCCATCCTGACATGACCTTAGATGTTGCAATGACGCAAAATTCCAACAACCAACCAACCTAGAATGAGATGTCCTATCGATCGTCAAATGTTACCCTGAAGCCCCAGTCACACCTCACCGGATTGGGGTACCGGAGAGAAAACGGACACTGTCCGGTGAAATATGGCAATGTATGGTTTATATATGGTTGGCATCCGGCGTATCCGTTCTGTGTCCGGTGATGTCCGGTGTGTACGGTAGCAAGTTTTGAACATGCACAAAACTTGTACCAGACATCACCGGACGGAGGTGTATGGTTGGTGTCCGTTTTAAGTCCGTGTAGTCCATTTTGTCTGGTACATGTCCGGTACCCATCCGTTACCTCTCCAGTTTGCTTCCTGCAGAGTCCGTTGACGGTGTTGAGGAAATTCGGTCTGTCAGTTTTTGGCACATCTGTGAACAGTCTGGTAGGTGGCCGTTGGTGTCCGGTTGGTGTCCAGTCCGTCCGTTAGACATTCGGTTGTCATCCGGTTATCGTTCGGTTATCATCTGGTGGCTATTCATTAATGTACGTTCCTTGTCCGTTTAGCGTTCCTTTAGTCTGGTACATTTCAGTACATTTCAGTTCATTTCGGTACATTTCGGTACATTTTGATACCGAACACCACCGGACTAGAAAATTCTTTGTCCGGTGGTGTCCGGTACTCAGTCCGGTGAGGTGTGACTGGGCCTTTAGACACACAACCCACCTCCTTCCTCCGTCCCACAAACTCCTCTTGTCCCTTCTCCTGTGGCTACATAATATATATACAGTGAACCCTCTCTAACCGAACACCTCCACAAATCGACCACCCCCCTATATCGATCGCTTTATTTGAGTCCCAAAATACCTTTGGAACCATATTCTAACTGAGTAAGCCGACCACCTCCCTAAATGAACCACTTAGAATCGGTCCCAAGGTCGGCCGATTTAGTGAGGTTTCACTGTATATATTTATGTGATGTATACGCATTATGCGAGTATAAGGGCGCGGAAGGGAATTATTATTATTATTATTCTATTTCATTATCTACCAGCCAGTGTCCTCGATGTATTCACCTCCTATACTACATACTGCTACTGGTGGCGCCACCTTCGGCCCCACCTGAACTACGGGCGTTCCCATTGTCATTCGAGCCCTGGAATATATATTGTTTATACATCAGGCTCGGTTTGACCCATGTGCAGGTTCCACGCCCTCTTAATGACCGCAAATTGCAAGCAATTTCCCGCCAATGACGTTAAGAGATTGTTCTAGCGCCAGTGCCCCTGCTGCCAACAATCCACACAGTTTGTTTGTTGTTTTACATCCTAGCAACATCTAAGGTCATATCAGGATGGGTACCGACTTGTGACAGTGCGCACTTGTGCCGACTATATACTTAGTACTGCCCCACTGGGAAATCAGGCCACCCGCAGCATGGCCCAATATCCCACTCAGTCATATTATCCTGACACTGAGCCAACCAGTGGTTGCCCTATCCTAATACTGCACAGGGCATGGCTAGGAAGCGCAAAACATATCAATTTTATAAGTCATTTGTTTGACTCGACCGGAAACCAAACTCCCGAACTTCCGCACGTGAGGCTCGCGCTCTACCGATTAGGCCACCGTGCCCGGTCCTCACACACATGAATAAGCTTCAAGGTTTGTTTGTTGTTGTTTTACATCCTAGCAACATCTAAGGTCATATCAGGATGTGTACCGACTTGTGACAGTGTGCACTCATGGTGACTTTATAGTGCTGTCCCTCTGGGAAACCAGGCCGCCGGCTCCATGACCTGGTATCCCAATCAGTCACATTATCCTGACACTGAGCACACCAGTCCTTGCCCTGTCCTAATGATTCTGAGCGCCTGGCTAGGAAGTGACAAGTATCAATTTTTAAGTCATTGGTTTGACTCGACCAGGGTTCGAACCCACGACCCCACGATCTACCAGCACAGGAGACGGAGCTCTAACTCATTCGGCCATCCCGTCAAGGAGACTAGTTAGTTAGTAACTCATACAGCCTTTGTCAGGGCTGCTAAAGAACCCGACTGAGCTATGGAAATAACCGTATGATTTTACAATTGAATGGGCGGAGATAAATGTTGAATATCATGCTACTTTTGGAGCGAAGAATTCATGAAATCATGCAGTTTAATATATTTTAAAAGTCAAATCGAGAGCATTCAGTGGCCATCATTTTGGTTGGTTTTTGCATTCTCACCCATTTCATCAAGTTTACACCAATTTAGATAACTACTGTACAGTGGGACCAGAAGCTCCACAACTTGTTGATACCAAAGCAGTTTTGGCTCGGATTTAAATATGGTTGTCATTCCCCTTCACTGTGGGTAGGCTTGAATATTTCATCTACAGAAGCACAGACCAGAGGATTTGCAATGCCAATAAGAAGTAAGTATTCAGTCACCCAAATATAATCGCAAAAAAGAAAGTTTGTTTTATTTAACGACGCCTCTAGAGCACATGGATTTTTATCATCGGCTATTGGACGTCAAATATTTGGTCATTCTGACACATTTCTTTAGAGGAAACCTGCTGCTGCCACATAGGTTACTCTTTCCGATAAGCAGCAAGGGGTCTTTTATATGCATTTTCCGCCAGACAGGACAGCACATACCACATCCTTTGATGAACCAGTTATGGACCACTGCTTGGAATGGAAAATAACCCAAACTGCAAATGTGTCCACTGACCAGGATCGATCTGATGACCCAAACCTTCACAGGTGGACACTCTACCGCCTGAGCTACGTTCCTCTCCTCCGAAATATAATCACAATGGTCTCTTTCGATCGATTGGTTTTGGTTCTTTGTGGACTTCTACATCCTGGCAACATCGAAGTTCATATCAGGACAGGTACCGACTTGTGACAGTGCACACTCATGGCAACTTAAGAGTGCTTCCCCATTGGGAATTCAGGCCAACAGCACCATGACCCAATATCCCACTCAGTCACAATATCCTGACACTGAACTAACCAGTCCTTGCACTATGCTATCAATGCTGAGCACCAGGCTAGGAAGCGACCAGTATCAATTTTGTAAGGCATCGGTTTGACTCGACCAGGAATCAAAGTCCAGATCTCCCGCATGGGACACCTGCGCTCTATCGATTCGGCCAGCTTATCGATCCATGTACATCTATGGGATGTGTGTATGTATGTACACACTGCAATGGAGCAGGAATTGGGTGAGGCAAAAGCATTTCTGTTTAATTGTGTAATCTCACCAGTTGTTGGGGTAAGGCCAAATATAAAAAAAGGTGATCTTCCCCGGCCGTACCTGAAAAATGGCTCGTACCTGATTTCTTTAATATAATTTTTATTTTTGTAACTGTTAAAAATCTGTCGGGCTAGCAGAAATTCAACTCGCGTATCAATTTTTAAGTCATTGGTTTGACTCGGTCCAGGATGTTGAATCCCACGACCTACCAGAACAGGAGGCGGATGTTCAACTCATTCGGCCATCGCGTCTGGTTACATATTACATCTAAATAAAAAATAAAAAATAATAAGAATAAAGACGGCATGCCCGACCCTGATATTTCAAAAGGACGACCAGCAATTTGTTTATTTTTTTATTTTTTTATTTTCTTTGGCCTATGTTTTTTCGGCGTCCTGTTGGTGACACTGCCCCCTGGTGGGAGACAGCGGACAGCAGTGTTTGGCGAGAGGCCAGCAGCGGGCTGTGCCTGACTGATCAAGTAGGGTAACCGGGCCTTCATTAAGCCTGCATCCTGACAAACTGATCATTATGCATGTAATACCCAGCCTGTCCCGCATTGTGGACATGGCGCCCTGTCTTCTGAACCTACCCCCCCCGCCACCCTCACCCCCCTCACGCCCCTCACCCCCTCACCCCCACCCAACCCGTCCCATCCCGCCCTGTATGTCTTTAATTTTATGTATTTTAATTTTGTGTGTGATGGTTTATTTACCCTGTCCATAACAACTAAAGCTAAGATTCCTTATACGCGGTGTGAGGCATGTGGTATGCGGTATGTGAATGGGAGGATTCCTTCTACGCGGTAAGCGGCATGCGTCTCCCCACCACCACTACTACCATATGTTTCCCCTCCACACCCCTGTGTGTGACCATTCCGCAATGATCAGTCGCCTCTCCTAGTCTAAAACTAATGGACACATGCGACTGAGGTTTCTATTTGCATGCCGCATGATGCATGCCGCATGCCGCATGCCGCACCAATCGCTACAGGGACCGATTGAGTTGCCGCATTCGCATTCGCATTCGCATTCGCATACAAGGCGTTTCGATTTTTGCTGCATTCGCATTCGCATACTGCATGCCGCATGCCATGTGTAAGGAATCTTAGCTTTAGTCGCATCGTGGCTTGTTTTCATCGCTGAACAGCAATAGTCTCAATTTGGTAGTAGCGGACAGACGCATTGGCCGAACTGGTAAGATTAAAAGCGTTTGCTCGGTTCCTTGGGGAAGGTCACTGATTCAAATCCCACCCCGAGTCAAACCGAAGACTTATAAAAATGTGCACTTGTCGCTACCTAGCCCTGCTGCTTGGCAGGCATTCATATGAATGGACAAGGACTGGTTAGCTCATTATCAAGATAATGAGACTGAGTGGGATATCGGGTCATGATGTCAGCAGCCTGGTTTCCCAGTCATCATCATCATCATGCTGTCGGTCGCGATGCGACAAAGACTGCTTTCATTACTTGACTGCCGCTCTCCATTTAGCTCTCTGCTGTGAGAGTTGCATCCATGAGTCGGTCTTAATGTCTCTCAGCTTCAGGTTTCTCTTGATGGTATCCTTGAACCGGAGACAGGGGCGCCCTCTCTTTCTGTAGCCAGAAGACAGTTGAGAATAGAGGATCTGCTTTGGTAGCCTGTCTGATGACATCCTCATGAGGTGTCCAGTCCACCGGAGATTCTTTTTGATCAGAAGATCTTCCATAGATGGCAGCCCCATCCGTTCGAGTATTTCCTTATTCGTCACTTTGTCCTTCCAGGTTAGCCTCATGATTGAACACATATGTCGCATCATGAAGGCATGCAGCTTTTTCACCTGCTGTCTGTACACTGTCCAGGCCTCGGCTCCGTATAGTAGGGTGGATAGCACGATTGCACGGTAGATCTTACCTTTGACCCGAATGGACACATGGTGGTTGTTCCCAGTAGGGTGGCACTATAAAGTCACCATGAGTGAAGACTATCACAAGTCGGTATCCATCCTAATATGTTGCTATGCTGTAAAACTCTAATGAACAGACACATTTGTTGATTAAGCTGAGGTAATTTCAAGCGCGGTCTTAGCTCATTCCACTCCTCCATGACCTATCCTGATAACGTTGAACGCCAGGATAAGTAGTGGGAAGGGTGTGAAATGTCAAAGTGAGGTGTTGAACTCATTCGGCCACCGATTCTCACCTCACCCCACCCTGCCCTTCACCCACCTCAGAACTCACCACCTCACACCCACCACCTCACACCCACCACCTCACACCCACCACCTCACACCCACCACCTCACACCCACCACCTCAGCACCCACCACCTCACACCCACCACCTCACACCCACCACCTCACACCCACCACCTCATCACCCACCACCTCACACCCACCACCTCAGCACCCACCACCTCACACCCACCACCTCACACCCACCACCTCAGCACACACAACCTCACACCCACCACCTCACACCCACCACCTCATCACCCACCACCTCACACCCACCACCTCGCATCCACCACCTCAGCACCCACCAACTCGCATCCACCACCTCGGCACCTACCACCTCATCACCCACCACCTCAGCAACCACCACCTCGGCACCCACCACCTCAGCACCCACCATCTCATGACCCACCACCTTGCACCCACCAACTCAGCACCCACCATCTCATCACCGACCACATCGGCACTCAGCACTTCGGTACACACCACCACAGCACCACCACCTCATCACCCTCCACCTCAGCACCCATCACCTCGGTACACACCACCTCAGCACCCACCACCTCAGCACCCACCACCTCAGCAACCACCACCTCACCACCCACCACCTCACCACCCATCACCTCACCACCCACCACCTCACCACCCACCACCTCACCACCCACCACCTTGGTACACACCACCTCACCACCCAGCAACTGGCACCCACCACCTTGGTATACATCACCTCAGTACCACCACCTCAGCACCCACCACCTCAGCACCCACCACCTCGACACTACCACCTCGACACACACCACCTCCCCACCACCTTCTCGGAACACACGACCTCGGTACACACCACCTGACACAACCACCTCAGCACACACCACCTCAGAACACACTACTTCGGCATCACTCAGTACAGTTGCAGGATCCTTTTTAATGCACCGAACAATAAAACCATGATGGCATATTAATAACTTGGTTATAAATTAAGTTGAAGGATATAAAGATCACAATTACCAGAAAAAAGCCAGTCCCTAATGCAGGTGAACATTAAATACAGATTAAATAATGTGAGTAAATGATATTTTACCTTCTCCGCAAACTTATTTCATAAAGTGGGACATGGTAGACAAAAGGCACAATCATCAACCACACCCCCACCTCCACTCTGACCCACCACACCACGCACCACGCACCACGCACCACGCACCACGCACCACGCACCACGCACCATGCACCACGCACCAAGCACCACGCACCACACACCACGCACCACGCACCATGCACCACACACCACGCACCACACACCACGCACCATGCACCACGCACCGCGCACTATACACCATGCAATGCGCACAGCGCACAACCACCATGCACCACGCACCACGCACCACGCA
>CM059186.1:7515664-7553356 GCA_030323885.1 Branchipolynoe longqiensis | reverse complement strand
ATGGTGTGGCGGTGTGGCGGTGTGGCGGTGTGGCGGTGTGGCGGTGTGGCGGTGTGGCAGGGTGGCGGTGTGGCGGTGTGGCGGTGTGGCGGGGTGGCGGGGTGGCGGGGTGGAGGGGTGGCGGGGTGGCGGGGTGGCGGGGTGGCGGGGTGGCGGGGTGGCGGGGTGGCGGGGTGGCGGGGTGACTGGGTGGCGGGGTGGCGGGGTGGCGGGGTGGCAGGGTAGCGGCCCCCTCGCCTACAGATGATACCGAGCTCGCCGCCATTCACTTGGCCCTCGAAGACCTCCACAACTCAAGCGCCATCATCATTACCGACTCTCTGAATGCCATCAAAGAGATCACCTGCCAAAAGGCCAACACTCCCCTGCCAACGTGATCCAGATTATAATCTCGACCAGACATCAGGCACACCTTAACACAGTCCTGCTATGGGTCCCCTCCCATATAGGAATCTATGGTAATGACCAGGCCGACTGCGCCGATCTAGCTGGTGCCAACCGAGCAAACGTGGAGACAGCCATCCCGCCCTCCATCACCAAACTGACCGCCGTCGCTTCTCTAGCCACCACCAAACTCTGGGAACATGGCACACAGAAGGAACAAGTATGGAACCATTATTCAATAAGCTGGCTCTGGTACACCCTGGTCAAAACTAACATCCCCCATCCAGTCGGCCTTCCTGCTTCTACCCAAGTCACCGTCAACCGCTTCAGGAGTGGCTATCGCCATTGGATTGATGTTCCCAAACTCCAGCGCTGTCCCTGCACCACTAAAATCTTCAATGTGGTCCACATACTCGCCTCATGTGGCGCCATCGACAGATCTACCATCAATGACTTCATGGAGGACTGCCTTTTTCCTTATTCCCCCCTCCCCCACCCCACCAATTTCTCTGACCACTACCCATTGGAAGCCAACTCCCGATCACATGGGACCTTCTCCCCCTCCCGCCACCCCTCTTTCCTCCCTCTCTTCCCCTCCCTCTACCCTCCCTCCTCCCTCCTCTACACCCATTATCCCACACCCTACCCATCACCATCACCCCATCCTCTCACCCCTCTCCTACCCCTCCCTCCTCACTACCCTTTACCCCTCCCTCCTCCCCGCCCCTCTCCCTTACTCCACCCAGTCACCCCTCACTCCACCCTCCTCACCATTGCTCTACCCGTCCTCCTCCCTACGCCCTCCTCCCCACCCTCCCCCTTGCCCCTCCCTTCACCCGCACTCCCCTCCTCTTCCACCTCCATTGACCCCCTTCTTCAACCCCATCCTTCTACCCCTCCCTCTCCCCCTCCCCATCCTTCTCCCCCTCCCCCTCCCCACCCTTCTCTCCCCTCACCCTCCCCACACTTCTCCTCCTCCCTACCTCTACCCACCCTCCTTCCCACACCCTCCTCTTACCACCTCCCCTCATCCCCTCACACACCTACTCACACGGTCCACACACAAAAACTAATGGGTCTTATTTCAATTAATTGCTAAGATTCTCATCCTCTCCCAGACAGCGCTGTTTATCTGGTGATCGGTCGTCGGGCGTCCGACGTCTAGTGTCCGGCCGGGCTTTGTGACAGAGGCGTGGATCAAAGGTTTCAGGTGGACGGGCGTCGAAGGCCCGGGGCCCCGGGTTCGCGGGGTCGCCCCTCCCGGCCTCCGCCCCGCCTCAGCGCGTCCCCGCCACTCCGCCCCGGCCGCGTCCCGCCCCGGCCCCCGCCTTACCTGCCGCACAACACCCACCCGGTTCCCACAAGCCGGGGCGCCGGGGCTTCGGCCGCGGATGCTGATCCATTTACTGGCCCTTCCGGTGGGGGCGGTGCGCACGCGCAGCACGGGCGTGACGTGTCGGGCGGGGCGGGGCAGGCGGACGACGGTCAGGCAGCGGGCGGCGGGCTGCGGGCGGCGGGCGGCGGGCGGCGGGCGGCGGGCGGCGGTCACCCCTTGTGTCCAGCCCTAATGACCATATGGACACAAATGGCCCCCGAAAGGACCTGTCATGGCACCATTGTGCCGGCCATCAGAGGACAAGCATTGCCATTGTGGGCGCCACCTCCGACCCCGACCGCGCCCCGCCCCTGCAACTGCCCGTCCCGCCTGGGCTACTCCCCGCCCCGCCCCCACCCACACCGACCCCGCCCCGGCAGCTCCCGCAACCTCCTCCCGTCTTTCTCCTTCGACTTCCCACCCACACGTCCGGAGCCACGCCCTAACCTCCCGTCCCCCCTCCCCACCCCACCCACCCCACCCCCACACACTCCCTATTCTCCCACACTGGTCTCCTCCCACTTCGCCATTCCCCACCTCACTCCCCCTCCCCCCCGCTTCCGCTGCCCCCTCCCCTCCCCTCCACCCCTCCCAGCTCCACCCCCCCCCCTCACCTACGCCCGTCGTCGTATATCAGGCAACCCCATTCCGAGAGACGGTGACGGGTGGGGCGAGGGAGGGGGGGGGGGGAGGGGGCGGGAGGAGGGGAGAGACACACAAACAAAACAAACAAAAAACAAGCAAAAAAAACCTGACGTCTGCCACCATTAAATCCGGTCGCTGGGATTCCATTCACGTGACCGGCAGCGGCGGTTTTGATTGGCCAGCGGAAGCAGTTATTATATCAGCGCGCCCCCTGGTGACAGGGCGGCGCCGTCCACCTAGCTCGTCGTCCGCCACGCCCCTACCCTGCCAAACCCCCAATAAATATAATACAAAGACACCAACAATTTGCAACATAAAAAACCAACCCAAAAACAAACATGAGGACATTAGCTAACTAGCGAATTTGATAAGCAGGTAGCCATCCCACGGGATATAACGATTCCCCTACACAGGTATATATATATATACATATACAGTTCGGATGATAACAAGAACCAGACACCAGTCTATGTTGCACCAATTGCTGATTGTTATAGACAATGCTCGAGTAATTGTTGGCACGGCGGACCCGGGCGCGGCGCGCCGCCGTCGGCCATGAGCTGTCGGCCGGCGCCTGATGTACGAGCCCGGTTAGCGCGCTGTCCGATCTGCCTTTTAACTCCTTTAACTGTTTGCGTCAGCCCACCGAGGCCCCCCCCCCCCCCCCCCCCCCCCCCTCCACACACACCTCACACACCACACCGACCCCCACCCCAGTCCATAAACACCCCACTCCCCCACTCCCCCATTCCCCCACTCCCCCACTCCCCCACATGCACACTCTCCCCTCTCCCCTCTCCCCTCTCCCCTCTGCCCTCTGCCCTCTGCCCTCTCCCCTTTGCCCTCTCCCCTCTCCCCTCTCCCCTTTCCCCTTCCCCTCTCCCCTCTCCCCTCTCCCCTCCCCCCTCTCCCCTCCCCTCCCCCCCCTCACCCCTCTCCCTCTCCCCTCTCCCCTCTCCCTCTCTCTCCCCTCTCCCCTCTCCCCTGCTTCCTCTCACTGTCTCCACTCTCCCCCCCTCTCTCCTCTACTCTCTCCTCCATCCCCTCTGTCCTCTCCCCTCATTCGTTCACACCCCTTTCCCCATCCCTCTCTCCCATCCCCTTCCGTCACCACTCTCCCCTCCCATCTCCCATATTCTGTGTCCCTTCTCTCCCACCTCCCCCTTTCCCCTCTCCTCTACCCCCTCTCCTCTCCCCTCTCCCCTCACCCTGCCCTATACCGCTCTCCTCTGCACATCTCCCTTTACCCCTCCCATATCTCCTCTACCCCCCCTCTCCCTCCAATCTCCCCCTTTCCCTCCCTCTCTTCCCACCCCTACCCCTCACTCCTGTCCCATCCCCTCTCCCCTATTATCCTTCCCTCTCCCCTTCTCCTCTCCCCTCTCCTCTATCCCCTCTCCTCTATCCCCTTTCCCCTCTCCCCTTCCTCCCTCTACACCTCTCTCCCTCTCTCCTCTATCACGTCTCACCCGTCTCTGTCTCCCCTTCCCTTCTACCCCTCTGCACACTCCCCCCTTCCCCTCAATCTGTGTCCCCGACATTTGGGTCAACATCTCGGCCGCCGCGTCCTGACGTCACACTTGACCGTTTTTGTCATTATAGCTTCCCCCCCCTCCCCCCCCCCCCGCCCAGCCCACCCCCACACACCTACTTCCCCACTCCACACACTCTAGCCTCCCTACCTACCTATCTACCTACCTACCTGCCCACCTACCTGCCTACACACAGGCCTAACCACTTACCTCCCTACATACCCGACTACCAACCTACCTGCCTACCTACTTTTATTGTAATAGATATTTTCTGGCCCAAACATTCAATAAAATCAGAACGAGGTTCAGTTATTTACTATTGCTCGCCACAAAGATTGATTGTGGACCTCGGGTGGATTCAGCCACAACTCTAATAAAGCTTCGTATAATGACGAACCCGTGATACACATCACCTGTATGTGATATGTAAATCTACATTGCATGTGGGGAATAGATTGAATGTCAAAGGTGAAGATGTTATTGGAAATAACAAAGAAAACAAATGTCCCTACGAAATGTGTTGTTAAGTGCAATATTATTCAGTGTTAGCCAATGTAAGGGTCTGGTGATGGCGTAAAATTGCCTAAACCAAAACAATTATCTAGATTTGACTTTTCCAAGTTAGATACTGCTGCACTTATTAAACAAATAGTCACAACTCGGTACCCGTCCTGATATGACCTTAGATGTTGCTAGGACGTAAAACAACTGTATGTAGACCAACATTTTGATATTGGTTAGTATAGTAGTATTCATACTATTACTTCTATGTTATTCACATTCTGAAATAAAGAATTGAATTATTTCTGCATAAAAGCGAATAACATAGTCAATCTCATAGAACCTGTTCCTGCTGAAGCCTATGGTGTCCGAATTTTGGCATGCAGCCCATGTTTACACTTCAGATAGGTCAAGAGTTTCTCATTTAAAATGAGTTCATTGAAACTAAAGTAAGGTCAATTATACAATCAATGTATTATATTAATCTTTAGGGGGAAAAAGTAAATACTCAAAATCGGTTAAGCCACCATTGTCAGATATAAGTATTGCCTGTATGTATTGAGACTGAATTGATGATATGGACATCATAGGTACCCGAATCATGGCAGAGTATCACACGAGCATCATACTGAGCTACACTGGCACCCACAAGACACTGGGCATTCTAGATGTCTGAATCATGGCAGAATATCACAGGTGCACCACACTGAGCTACACTGACACCTACAAAAATCTGGACATCATAGGTACCCGAATTTATGGCAGAGTATCACAGGAGCATCATACTGAGCTACACTGGCACCTACAAGAAACTGGACATCATAGGTACCTGAATCATGGCAGAGTATCACAGGAGCATCAGACTGAGCTACACTGGCACCTACAAGAAACTTGTCATCATAGATGCCTTAATCATGATGGAGTAACACAGGAGCACCACACTGAGCTACACTGGCAGCTGCGAGGCACTGGCCGCCATCATAAATGCCTTAATCATGGTGGAGTAACACAGGAGCACAATTTCGCTCCTTCTGTAGACTATGCATCACCGTCTGGGCTAATCTAATGAAAGGCATGTACAAATAACACGATTTACACTAAAATGGCTGCGCCCCAAATACATGACCCACCTTTGACTACGTCGCCAGTGAATAACTGGCAGATTAAACTAATCTATGTGCGCAACGCAATTTATGCTTCCTGTTTTCACAAACAAACTTAACTGAGTCTAGTTTTTAACCCCAATTATTTTCTGGAGTTTTTTTCCCTGCACCCTCCCTTTTTTTTTTTACATGATTAACTCTATGAACAGCTGGGTCGCCTTTACTTGCGACATCGCTGTTATCAGTGCCTACTGATTGAATGGTGATGGCGATAAGAAAACTTCACCCCGTTGTGGAATCTGGCAGCCATTATCGCGCCGCAGAATTTATTATTCAAGCTAAATCTAGGTCACGGAGTTCATTGCTGCTACACCCCCCCCCCCCTCGCCCCCACCCCCGATCTCTTTGTTTGGTGTTTTTTTATAATTGATCGGGAATGTGTCTATAGTTGAGGATGCTTCCCGTCATTCATAAGTGTTCAAGCCATCATCCACAAACAGCACCTGACCATTGTGGTCATTGTGCTTTGGGTACTCTGACTAGTGGTCATTGTGGTGTGGGTACTCTGACTAGTGGTCATTGTGGTGTTTGTACCAGAACTAATAAGTCTCGGGGTGCGTACCTTAACTGGTGGTCAGTGTGGGGTGTACTATAACTAGTGGTCATTGTGGTAGTGTGTACTATAACTAGTAGTCATTGTTGTGTTGTACCAAGCCAAACGGTCAATGTGGTCTGTGTACCCTAACTAGTGGTTTGTGGTGTGTGTACGCTAACTAGTGGTCATTGCAGTGTGTGTACCCTAACTAGTGGTCATTGTGGTGTGTACACCCTAACTAGTGGTCATGGTGGTGTGTATTATACCTAGTAATCATTGTTGTGTGTGTCCCCTAACTAGTGGTCATTGGGGTATGTAATATAACTAGTAGTCATTGTTGTGTGTACCCTAACTAGTGGTCATTGTGGTGTGTACTATAATTAGTAGTCATTGTTGTGTGTGTACACTAACTAGTGGTCATTGTGTTGTGTACACCCTAACTAATGGTCATTGTGGTGTGTGTACCATAACTAGTGGTCATTGTGGTGTGTACTATAACTAGTAGTCATTGTTGCATGTATACCCTAACTAGTGGTCATTGGGGTGTGTACTATAACTAGTAGTCATTGGTGTGTGTACGATAACTAGTGGTCATTGTGGTGTGTACCATAACTAGTAGTCATTGTTGGGTGTACCCTAATTAGTGGTCATTGCGGTGTGTGTACCATAACTAGTGGTCATTGTGGTGTGTACTATAACCAGTAGTCATTGTTGTGTGTGTACCCTAACTAGTGGTCATTGTGGTGTGTGCACCATAACTAGTGGTCATTGTGGTGTGTACTATAACTAGTAGTCATTGTTGTGTGTGTCCCCTAACTATTGGTCATTGGGGTATGTACTATAACTAGTAGTCATTGTTGTGTGTACCCTAACTAGTGGTCATTGTGGTGGGTACTATAATTAGTAGTCATTGTTGTGTGTGTACCCTAATTAGTGGTCATTGTGGTGTGTGTACCATAACCAGTGGTCATTGTGGTGTGTACTATAACCAGTAGTCATTGTTGTGTGTGTACACTAACTAGTGGTCATTGTGGTGTGTGCACCATAACTAGTGGTCATTGTGGTGTGTGCACCATAACTAGTGGTCATTGTGGTGTGTGCACCATACCTAATGGTCATTGTGGTGTGTACTATAACTAGTAGTCATTGTTGTGTGTGTCCCCTAACTATTGGTCATTGGGGTGTGTACTATAACTAGTAGTCATTGTTGTGTGTACCCTAACTAGTGGTCATTGTGGTGGGTACTATAATTAGTAGTCATTGTTGTGTGTGTACCCTAATTACTGGTCATTGTGGTGTGTGTACCATAACCAGTGGTCATTGTGGTGTGTACTATAACTAGTGGTCATTGTGGTGGGTACTATAATTAGGAGTCATTGTTGTGTGTGTACCCTAATTACTGGTCATTGTGGTGTGTGTACCATATCCAGTGGTCATTGTGGTGTGTACTCCCAGCCAAACAGTCATTGTGGTATGTGTACCCTAACTAGTGAGCATTGCAGTGTGTGTACCCCAACTAGTGGTCATTGTGGTGTGTATTGTAGCTAATAGGCATGGGGATGTGCATACTAACTAGTAGTCATTGTAATGTGTGTACACCTTAGCTAGTAGTCATTTTGGTGCATATACCTTAACTCGTGGTTCATACTTCTATCTGACATTGTGGTGTGTGTACCTAAAGTCCCTCTCACACTACGACGTATGGCATCAGCGTGTGCTCAACGTTTGAAAATGTGCCAGTACGTCGGCATTCGTCAAATTTGTCAGTGGTGGGGGATAAAAATGGGCATACACACAACATACAAACTACGTATGAACGTATGCAGAATGTATCTCTTATATGTATTGCTAGCATATGAGAGCGTTCATGTGCCTCGCAAAACGTTCGCAAAACGTTTGCAAAATGCTCGCATATGCTCATGGCACGCTGACCAACATTACATACCTTACTCCATCGCTAGAAGTATGGCGTATACATTAAGTATGCTGGAGATACACAGGTATATGTTCAGAGTACTTTATGCATCCGTTGGCAGTATGCAGACTGTACGCGGACTGTACATTCCCACTGCCTGACCATTTGGCTAATGTGCAGCAACGTATTCCAACAGATCCCTAACATACTCTCAATGTACGCCGATGTATCCTGAATGTACACGCAGCATACGTTCAATGTACGAGGCAGACGTCGACACACGTTGGAAATTTTGAGCATGTACAACATTTTTTCGGAGCCTCAACGCACGCCGACATAAGACAACGTATAATGACATACCTGGAATGTACCCGACATACATCCAATGTATATGTACTGTATGATGACATACCCAATGTGTTGGTCGAAAATCACATATGTCAGCATATGCTAAGGCTATACATCGTAGTGTGACAGCCCCTTTAACTATTGACATTATGGTGTGTATACTTTAAGTAATACTATTAGTAATACTTATTGGTGGTGGTGGGAGGGGGGGGGGGGGGTGCTGCCAGAAGTAATACTGAATGCAATGTGTCTAGCCTAACTGGTGGCTAGTGGGATGGCTGTACCATAACTGACAGGCATGGAGGGTGTGTCTACTCTAACTAGTGGTCATTGAGTGTGTGTAACATCACTACTTGTCACTCGGGGCATAATCGATTAATCAACTCGGGTCACCTGAGCCACTTTTTGGCGCATGCGCACATCCTACAGACTCGGGTTGAACAAACGAATACACTCGGGGTGGACAAAATGGTGGCTTAATCTAAAACTTAATATATTTTTCTCAATAACCGATATAAGTACAGCAAAATAGGATTCAAAGTATTTTATGATTGTAGAAGCTGACAATCTGGGTTATTAAAAAAAAAGCATTAAAACAACATGTAGGAGTTGTACTGGTAGCTGTTATCCTACAGGTACCAGCACAGATGTGATGTCATCGCTCCTAGCAAACCCCAGCCAAGAGGTGGGTTACTGGGGTCGGGTCTTTTTGCACACGGGATGTGTATTTCTCTACTCCACTCGCGGTGTTCGATTTGAAATTCCGACGACTCGGGTGACCCGAGTTGCCCGGGTCGTGTTAATCGATTACGGCCATGGGTGTGCACACTGTACCTTCTAGTCATTGTGAGTGTGTACAATAACTAGTAGTTCTTTGGGGGTGTACAATAACTGGTAGTCATTGAAGGTGTTTAGCACATATACATCACAAGTCGTAATTTCGGGTGTATACTGTAACTAGTAATCATTGGGGTGTGTGCACTTAAATATGTTGTAGTAGCGAGGGAGCGGGCGTAGCTCAGGTGGTAGAGTGTCCACCTGTGAAGGTGTGGGTCATCCTATCGATCCTGCTCAGCGGAGTGGGGGTTGTGGATGTGGGTGTGTTTGTGGGTGTGGGGGGCGTATTGGGTGTGTGGGGGTTAAGGTGGGGCAATGGGTGGCAGCGGAAACCAGCGTGAGGTGGAGGGAGGCTGGTGAAGATGGAGAGAGGCAAGGGGTTCATGGGTGGAAGGTGTGGAACCATGCAGGTTGGGCTATGTTCTGTTCCAGTGGTCAACAACTGGTTCATCAAAGGCTTTTGTATGTACTGTCCTATCTGTGGGAAAGTGCATATTATGGACCTCTTACTGCTTCTCAGAAAGAGTAGCCTATGTGGCGGCATTGAGTTTCCTCCAAAGAAATATGTCAGCATGACCATATGTTTGACGTCCAATAGCTGTGAAAGTAAGACGTCTGAACACTTCGAGTTCTGGATACTGAATGGTTTATTCATGGCATAGGGCACACTTGACCCGCCAGCTAAACTTTCCATGACGTCATCTCATTTGCATATCTCTTTGTCCCCAACTCTGCATATCGTTAGCATATATTAACCACAGGACTATACGTCTATTACGCATATATCACATCCCCCCCTCAAAGTATTTCTGAAACATGAAATGTTACAAAATATCAATGACAAAACACATATTATACAACATCAACATATATGCGTACTAACTTTCAAATGTCCGAGTGCACAATGCACTTAAGTCCTCAACAGTCTGGCCGTAATGCCAACGTCAACTATAGTCCATCATGTATCATACAGTAAACATAAATGCTGAAACAAACTTAACTGTACATGCACATGTTAACGGTGCAACCACCGCCAGCACACTGACCTCCTATAGATCTAACCTGCTCGCCGGCCTTATCAGCCGACCTGACCTACTTAGATTAGCCGCAATGTTTACATTCGGTGCTGACGCTGACCCAGATTGCGTTTGCACGACTAACTCGGGCCGCCCTTCTACAGGCGCTCCAATAATTTGCACCCGGTTACGATATAACATGTTGCCCGACTCGTTTAAAATTTGATACTCTCTCCCAGAAACACCAGTCCGTCCCAAAATAACCCCTTTTTTCCATTCCCCAGCATTATTTTTGTACTTTATCTTATCTCCAACTTTCAGAGGCTTGTGCGCCTTACCGCACTTCCGGTCATGAAACGTTTTCTGACTACTCTGTCGCTGGGCTGTCTGCCTTCTCTTAGGCTTCTGCGTCTCAGGCACCAAAATGCCCTCTGCCATAGGCAATCTACCTCTCAATCTCCTGCTCATGAGCAACTGCGCCGGAGATGCGTTCAGGTCAGGCAATGGAGTATTATGATAATTCAGCAATGCCAACTGAAAATCAGCTCCAGTTTTCTCACACTTCTGTAACATGTCCTTAACTGTCTGGACAAACCGTTCCACCGGACCATTGCTACGCGGATATTGTGGACTGGAATAAAAGGCCTTGAACCCATAATGCAGTGCAAACTCCTTTTACTCATGGCTCTTAAACTGTGGACCATTATCTGACATTACCTGACTAGGAATACCGTGTCTTGCAAAATTATCTTTCAACGCTTCAATAACAGTGACAGACGACGTATCGCCCAATAACGTTACCTCTGGAAACTTGGTGTAATAATCTACAGTTATCAGGTAATTCTTATGATTCAACTCAAATAAATCAGCACCAACTTTGTCATATGGTTGACAGGCGATCGGGTGATTTATCAATGGCTCGTTATGCAAATTTTTCCGGTTGTTTTGGCATGTGTCACACTGACTGACCTTATCCTCAATTTGCTTGTTCATATTCGGCCAAAACATACAGTACCGTGCCAACTGCTTGGACTTAGTCACCCCCAAATGCGTCTCATGAAACGCCTCTATCATTTCACCACGAAGAGCTGGAGGAACCACCACCCGATTGCCGTTCATTAAAAGATTATTTTCAACTGTTAACTCGTGTTTGTATGGAATGTACTGTCTGAGACACGGTGGTGTCTGTATGCATGTAGTGTCCCACCCGTCTTCAATGTGTGAGTTCAACATAGACATAGATACATCCTTGTCATATTCAGTTACAATCTTACTTAACAAACTCGACGACTGCTTGTCCACTGCAGCAACGCAGAACGTATCATCGAACAGGCTATCATGACCTACTTTGGCGCTATGCGCCCTGGACAACGTGTCTGCAAAAAACATCAAAGAGCCTTTCACATGACATAACTGAATATTGTAATTTTGCAACCGCATTCGCATTCTCTGCATTTTAGCCGAAAGTTTATGGATGGGTTTCTGCATTATCGCCACCAACGGCTTGTGGTCCATCTGAATTTGAACTTCCTTCCCAAAGATATACTCATGAAACCTTTGGCATCTGAAACATATGGTGAGCATTTCTTTTTCTATAGTGGCATAACCACACTGCGCTGCATTAAGCGCATGAGATGCGAGTGCGATCGGTTTACCATCTTGCATTAACACGGCTCCTAACCCTGATTGACAAGCATCTACTTGGAGCGCAATAGGTTTCCGAACATTGTAGTATGACAACACAGGAGCAGTTCTTAACTTCTCCTTCAACTTATCAAACGCACCATGCTGTTCTGCTTGCCAGTGCCACCCTACGTCCTTGGCTAGGAGCGTGCGTAGTGGTTTAGCTATCTCGGACATGTTGGGTATGAACTTGTGCACATATCCAACCATGCCCAGGAACCTTTGGACGCCTTGTTTGTCACATGGCTCTGGCATGTCAACTATTGCTTGTATTCTGTCTGGATCAGGCTTCACACGCTGTTGGGTAAGTTGATGACCTAGATACTTTACTGTAGTCTTACATAGCAATGATTTAGCATCATTTAACTTTAGATTAACCGACCTAGCTTGGTCCAAAACAGCTCGGAGCCGCTCATTCTGCTCTTCAACCGTTGACCCATATACCAAAATATTGTCCATGACTATCCCAATACTGGGTATGTCGCCCATGACACGGTGCATTTCCTGAATAAAAAGTCACCCGCTGTTTTGATGCCAAAAGGTAAGCGGGTGTACCTGTACCGGCCCCACGGAGTATTAAACGTGCACAAACTTGAACTTTCGTCATCTAGTTCTATCTGCCAATACCCTGTCTTTGCATCCAAAACTGAAAAATACTTTGCATCGGCTGTTTTGGCAATAATTTTGTCAATAGTTTTTGTAGGGAAAGGCCCTCTCCTTAGCGCTCTGTTCAACTTAGTCAGATCCAGACAAATCCTAATTTTATTAGTTTTTTTTACGATCGTAATAGAATTAACCCACTCGGTAGGCTCATCCTGTTCCACTATGACACCTAAGTCTACCATACGATCAAGCTCACTACGTACTTTACTTTGAATGGCAAACGGGATTCGTTTAGGCGGATCAATGACAGGTTGAACAGACTTATCAACATGAATAACAGCTTTTGCTTTGATCAACCCCAAACCCTGAAACACATCTTTGTATTTGCTTACCAGTTTCTCTGCCCCAGCGCTGGAACTGTTCGTCAGTGTGGGAATGTTCGTCGGTTTGGCAATGTTCGTTGGCTTGGATGTGTTCGTCGGCACAGAACTGTGCACCTCATCCACCCGCGCCAGCAGGTTCAACATCACACAAGCCTGCTTGCCCAATATAGGCTGGCAATCCGGCACCACCTGGAACCGAGGCACACGGTCGTTGACGTGGAGCAGTGCCTCTCCATCAGGCGTGATCCGGTGACCGGAGAACGTCACCAATGAACATCTGGTGCTCGTCAGTCTCCCCAGAGCAACCCTGTCGAACACGAACCTCGGAAGCACATTTGCCTCCGATCCGGTGTCAAGCTTAAACTTGACAGGACAACCGTTGACCCGAATGATTGCGTGCCACAGCTCGGCATCCCACCCAGCAGCGCGGTCGACGGCCCCCACAAACAGATCCGTTGCCAGTACATTGACTTCCGCTGGACCTGGGTCTTGCTCAGCATTGTGAGGGTCGGGTGCTTCGATGTTAAGTTTGTTGACTCTCCCCAGCCTGCTCCTACAGACTTTCCTGAAGTGCCCGATCTTCTTACAGGCAATGCAAGCCTTTCCTTTCGCTGGGCAGACTCCCCGGCGGTGCTCATAACCACAGTTCTGGCAGCGGATCCTGAACTCCCCTGCACCAGCGGCGCCGGCATTCCAAGATGGCAATTTCCAAGATGGCGTCGCCGCTGACCGGACCACCGGTGCACCGGTACGCGCATTAGCATAATTACGAATAACATCAACATCTTTACTTTCAATGTCTGATTTGGTGTCCTCCAACAGATCTGAACTGAACTCACTCATTTCACACATACTTATGCATTTGACTAACGTTAAGTCAGTAGTTTGAAGCAACTTGTTCCGTAAATTCACATTTTTTACGCCAGCCACAATTCGATCGCGCAAAAGCAACTCCTCCCCCGCACCGTATTCACAATCTCTGACCTTGTCTCTTAACGCTGTGATGTATGTAGCCATATTTTCTGACGCTTGATTATGTGAATTAAATTTGTAACGTGTGATAATGATACTGCTCTTCCCGACAAAGTAAACTTGAAATGCTTCAGTTAACGGTTTGATCTTGTCTTGATTAGCGAGAGCAAAAGTTATATTGGCAAATACCTTCTGCACCTCCTCACCAGCAATGTGAAGAAAGATGCAGCATTGCACTCGTTCTGTCTTCAATATGACACCTGCCGCCATGGCGTAAATATCATATGCTCTGATCCATGTTTTCCAGTTCGATCTTGCGTTGTTGCTGAGGACAAGCTGACCAGGCGGCCGCAAACCTGGCAAAGTATTTGCGGGCGGCATTCTTCCTCATCTGACAACGTGTGAAAGTAAGACGTCTGAACACTTCGAGATCTGGATACTGAATGGTTTATTCATGGCGTAGGGCACGCTTGACCCGCCGGCTAAACTTTCCAGGACGTCATCTCATTTGCATATCTCTTTGTCCCCAACTCTGCATATCGTTAGCATATATTAACCACAGGACTACACGTCTATTACGCATATATCACAATAGCCAATGCTAAAAATCAATGTGCTCTAGAGGCATCATTAAATAAAACAAACTTTCCTTTTTCTAAATAGTAGTCATTGGGGGAGGGGGCTGTATTCTCACTAGTAGTCATTGTGGTGTATGCACCATCACCGGTGGTCATTGTCGTACCTTAGTATTCCTATTTCTAAAGATGAGTCCAAACAGGGCACCTGCTACGTCCAGGCAACACTGCTCTAGATGCAGAGTTGTTCGTTGAAGACTGTCATTACAATTACTGCATTTCTCTAGTTTAGTAAACAGAACTTTATAACATTTCAACCACACACTCAAATTCCCATGAATCAATAAATGACAACACAGTTCCCGGCCTAGGCCATGTAACTAGTCTCAGTCCCGTGAGTTTATCAATTTAATTAAAGCTGCATAGTCTGATGAAAGATCACATTTTCAAAACCAAAACAATATATTATCTACTTTTGATTCTACATATCTAACTGATGCACTTGTTATCCACTTGTTGTCACATGGAAAGGAATACATTATAACCCCGTTAAACCAAACTTGAAGGGACTCTAGAAATTTGTTTGGATTAACTGATCATTGGTGTAACCAAGCTTTGGCTTTGACTTTGACTTGGCTTTGGAAAACACACAGGCGCATTATGAATGTAATATACAATATATGTGGACACTTTGATTATTGTTTTTTATGTATATATAGTATAAGTTATAACCCCGTTAAACCAAGCTTGGTTATAACCCCATTAAACCAAGCTCAGTTAAACCAAACGATCGGTTAATCCTAACTTTTTTCGGCGGCCTGGACAAATACTACCATTTATCATATAAAAAAGTTGGTGGGGTCTCAGATGACCTTATAACCACATGATAGTTTGGTTTAACCATACCAGAAGTGGCCTGGGGTCCGGTAATTTTATTTGGATTAACCGATAATTTGGATTAACCGACTTTGGTTCAACCAACTTTTTTATATGATGAATGGTCGTATTTTGCCGGGTCGCCGAACAAATTTGGATTAACCGATCATTTGGTTTAACCGAGCTTGGTTTAGTGGGGTTGTACTGTACCGAGTTGCTTTAAGTTTAATAGAACCTACTGCTTTACTGCTGCAGCTTGCCAACCATAATTTTTCACCATTGCATGACAAATATCATAAAAGTTAGCCATTTAAAATTAATATTTTTCAAACTAATGTAAATTATAACAATTAATTAAATATATTTATCTCAGAAAAATTACGGAAACTCAAAACCACCCAAACTTTCAGCATTTTCTATTTAAAAAATAATTTTATGGGAAAAAAGTGGATTTCGTGAAAACCTTCCATTGTATGATAGTATGTAAATCACGGTCTTACCTGCTACCCCTAGGGAGCGGGAGAGAGGACAGAGGTGGGGTAGGTGGGGAGGTGCGAGGGGGTGTGAGGAAGAGGAATGGCAGAGGTGGGAGCAAGTTGGGGGGTCAGGGGGTGGGGGACGTGGGGGACGCTTGAATAAATAGGAGAAGGAGCATGGTTTCACGGGCCATTGAGCAGGGTCTCGATCTGTGTCAGGTGCGTATTGACCGGAAGGGGTTATTAAGGTATGACACCTCACAGCCCCGCCCTGCCCCACTCCGCCCGAGCCCAGCCCCGCTCCAGCCTGACCCTTACCAGGCCCAGCAAAGCCCAGCAAAGCCCAGCAAAGCCCAGCAAAGCCCAGCAAAGCCCAGCAAAGCCCAGCAAAGCCCAGCCCAGCCCAGCCCAGCCCATCCCAGCCCAGCTCCAGCCCAGCCCAGCCCAGCCCAACCCAGCCCAGCCCAGCCCAGCACATCCCAGCTCAGCCCAGCCCAGCACATCCCAGCCCAGCACAGCCCAGCACAGCCCAGCCCAGCCCAGCCCAGCCCAGCCCAACCCAGCCCAGCCCAGCCCCACACCGCCCCGCCCCACCCGGTCGACAACCCCAACCAACGCGGCCCAACTCTGGGCCGCCCCGCCCCGCCCTGTCCGGCCCCGCCCCCGTCTCGCCGCGCCGGGCTGCGCTCTCAATGGACCCGGGTCAATGTAGCGACCAGGATTGCCGGGCCCTCGGCTCTCCCCCCTCCCCCACCCCCACCCCCCACACATATCACGCAGCCCCGCACGGACAATGGCCGCATGCTATACATGCTCGCCGGTGGGTCCTTCCGCTACGGTTCACCGCCCACCGGGTCCCGGAAGCTGCCAGCCCTGAACCCCGGCCTCGGACCATGTCGTGACCCTCGGACGATTTCCTTGGCTGAGGAGCGAGCTGGAGATGGATTGGGGTGTATGGGAGATGTGGGTGGGTGGGGGTGGAGCCTCTAACACCAGCGAGGTGGGGATGGGGCGGTGGGAGCTGATGCTTAGGACAAGTTCTCTCTTCCTGCTCATACCTCTTCCTTGACAGTCCTGATATGACCTTATATGTTGCTAGGAAGTAAAAATAACAAACACACAACAAAGCTTCCTCTTCCTACCCCCACTCCGCCACTCCCTCCACTTCCTCTTCATGCTGCCCCCCCCCCCCTCCCCCATCGCTGTGCCCCTTTTTACACATACACCATTCCACCTTAACAACGCCTCTTGCTTGCATCCGCCCTCCCCCCTCCCCCTGCCCCTCCTCCCTCAAGGTCGTGGTGGGGGGTTGGAGATTTGTGTGTGGCTGGGGAGTGGGGTGGTAGAGGGATTGGTGGCTGTGGGAGCAGGGGAGAAGCGACCTGTATCGTCGTTTGGGGTCGGCCACTTGTCCGAGGCCTCTGGGAAGATTTAAGCGCCATCTTTTTTAAAGTGGCCATGTGATTTATTATTGTGAAGCCGGCAAGAGGCTGCCAAGTGAATGTAAGGATGGCCGATGTGGCGTGAGGAAGGGCAGGGCACGGGAGGGGTTGTGGGTGTGGGTGTGGGTGTGTGTGGGTGTGTGTGGGTGTGTGTGGGTGGGGTGGGGGTTGTGTGGGTGGGGGTATGGGGTGGGGGTGAAGGTGGGGGTGAAGGTGGGGCAATGGGTGGCAGCGGAAGGCTGCGTGCGGTGGAGGGAGGCTGGTGGAGATGGAGAGAGGCAGGGGTTCATGGGTGTGGAAAGGTGGAAGAGGGGAAGGCAAGAGGAAGAAGGGGGGGACGAGGAAGAGGGGAGGGAGGAGGAGGCTGGACAGGCAGTAGAGGCTGAAGAGGGAAGAGGGGGCGGGGAGGGAGGAGGAAGAGGGGAGGCAGGAGTGGTCGGGGGAGGTAGAAGGAGGCGGGAAATGGGGGAAGGGGCTGGGTAGGTGCACCATGGACATCGCCAAGACTTAGCAGCCAAGATTATACTATACAGTACAACCCCGTTAAACCAAGCTCGGTTAAAACAAACGATCGGTTAATCAAAACTTTTTTCAGCGGCCCCGCAAAATGCTAAAAAAGTAGGTTAAACCAAAGTCGGTTAATCCAAAGTATTGGTTAATCCAAACAAAATTGTTGGCCCCAGGCCACTTCCGGTAGAGTTAAATCAAACTTCCATGTGGTTTTAACGTCATCTGAGACTTTTTTATATCATAATTGGTAGTATTTTGCCAGGTCGGCGAAAAAAGTTTGGATTAACCGATTGTTTGATTTAACCGAGGTTGGTTTAATGGGGTTAAACTGTATATACATAAAAACCATAATCATAGTGTACACATACATTGTACATTCATAATGCACCCCCATTTTTGCCAAAGCCAAGTCAAAGTCAAAGCTCGGTTAAACCAATGATCGGGTAATCCAAACAAATTTCTAGGGTCCCTTCAAGTTTGGTTGAACGGGGTTATACTGTATGTAGTTGCATAGGACTTAGGAGGAAACCTGCGCCAAGGTTGGGAGGGGGCGGGGAGGGGGCGGGGATGGAGAGGACCTTGTGGAGGCGGGAAAGGAGGCGGATGAAGAGGGCAGAGTTGGTGGATTATTGGAGTTGTATGTCCTTGCAACATCTAAGGTAATATCAGGACGAGTACCGACTTGTAACAGTGTGCGCTGATAGCGATTGTATAGTGCTACCCCACTGGGAGACCTGGCTGCCAGCACCATGACCTGATATCCCACTCAGTCACATTGTCCTGACACTGAGCTAACCAGTCAATGCCCTATCCTAGTAATGCCGAGCGCCAGGCTAGGAAGGCACAAGTGTATTTTTAAGTCATTGATTTGACTCGACCAGGGGAGGGGTAGTTACGGGAGGCAGGGGTCATGGTGCGGAGGGACGGTAGGGTGCAGAGACGTGGGGAGATGGGCGGGGATCGGCGGAGGAGAGGCGGGGAGAGAGAGAGAATGGGGAAGGAGAATGTAGAGATGGAGGGGGAGGATAGGGATGGATACGGATGAGGAGACGGGATCCTGTCGGGGAGACCGGCGGGGAGAGGGAGTGCGGCGGGGAGAGGCGGGGAGAAGCCGGGTGCGGAGGGAGGGAGAGACGGGCAGGATTACCGGGATATCCCTGACCGGGCGCGGCCACAATGCGGCCCGGGAGGCTGATCGCCCGGGTCTTGGCGCTTCATTTGTCAGGGCGGGGAAAGGGAAGTAACCGGTGAGTGACCTGCATACACGCCGGCCACGATGCATCAGTCTCCCGGTTCTCTCTCCCCGACCCACTCACACCCTCTCTCCTCCCTCCTTCCTTCCCTCTTTGCTCCGCCATCCATCCTCTCCCCTTCCCCACCCTGTCTCCTCCCCCTCCTCCCCTTCACCACCCTCTCTCCTCCCCCTCCCCCACTCTCCCACCATCCCCGCACCCACGCACACCACACCTCCAGTTGTGTAACCCCAAAGCCTGAACTGTGCGTCGCCATGATGGATTGCGCGCCGCCGCTACCAGAGGGCGCGTCGACGCCGGCTGCAAGTAGCGGCCATAACACCCCGTTATAACGGCGCGCACCTGCACGCCGGCCTGCCCAATGGCCGGTAAGGGCCGCGGCGGGCCGCGGGGTGACGGCGCCCCGGCGCGACGGCCCCCGCCGCCCAGCTCCGGCCTGTGTCGGCCCGGCCGCCGCGGCGCCCATCGACGATGCTTTACGACCGGCGTCGCCCGCGTTATTGCTTCTTTCGCCGGGGCTAACGCGCCGCGTCACCCGACCAGTCACCGGCCGCTCGGCCGACCCTATAAATTCGGCATCGGGCTTGTCCCCGCCCCTCCCCCGCCCGTCGCCCGCCTGCACCCGCCCCCCCCCCCCCCCCCCCCCCCCCCCCCACAAACCACCCCGTCCACCCACTGCCGGCACCACGGTCTAGTACAACAACAGATAGTGATAGTGAATGGCAGGGACGCGTTAATTCCCGCGCCCCGGCGCCGCCCCTGCCCCCTCCCCCAGGCCCCCGCCAACCCCCACCTCCACCTCCACCTCCACTCCCCACCCGTATCTCAACTCCCCCCACCCCACCCCTCACCTCCACCCCTCCACCTCCACCCCGCCCTTGCGCCGCGGCACCCACCCCCACCTCCCCTCCCCCACCCTCCACCCTCCGCCAAGATATACTCGGGCCATAACGGGGGCGGCGTCCTGGCAACATGTCAGTAAAAGTGATCTAAGTCGCAATCGGCCGGACGTAAAGGGCGCGGCGTAATGGCGCAGCGGGGCCGCGAGGGGGCGCCACGGGGCACCAGCGGGTGCGGCCGAGGGGAGGCCGGTGACCGTAGCTCAGCGCGTCGTCACGTGGTTGGCATTCCGCCCATTCCCGGCCGGATCAGCGGGGGCCCGGGGATCAATTAGCACGGGATCACGGCGGGATCACTAACGGTTAGGGAGCTCTGACATGGCCTCTCCTGATGGCATCCAGTCCCCCCTCCGACCCACCCACCTGTCTCCCGCCCACCCCCTCCCTCCTGCCGCCCGCTCCCCCCTCCCTCGGCCCTAAACCCTCACTCACCCCCACCCATTACACGCTGAGCCGCCCGCCTGGCTGGCTGTGGCAATGGCCATCGGGCAGCAGCAACGCAGACTATGTCCCCAAACGACCATCAGGCGGGCAAATGTGTTGGTGGTAGGGGAGTGGAGGGGAATGCGGGGGTGTGAGGGTGGGTGTGTGGGTAGGGGGAGGTGTGTGGAGGTGGGGGGATGGGGTGTGTGGGAGGGGATGGGTTGATAAGTAGATAAGTACATATATGTTTATATTTAGCCCCTATACTGTATAACAAGTAATAACACAAACTGGTAGAAAATGCTTCATGACTGATAGCCGAACAAAGTTTGGATTAACCGATCATTTGGTTTAATAGAGCTTGGTTTAACGGGGTTATACTGTATATGTTGTGTTGTGTTGGAGAGCGACAGTTAAGTAATGAAAGCAGTCTTTGTCGCATCGCGACCGACAGCATGATGATGATGATGACTGTATATGTTAGCCAGCAACACACACTGCTTGCACTCAGACAAACCTGAACCCTGCCTGCCACCAGAGTACCTCCTCTTATTCAGCAACACAAACACACTGCTTGCACCCTGAACATCCTCCACACACACACTGCCTTATATTCGAGAAACCTATAAACTGCCTACGCTTATCCAGCCACAGCAAACACCCTGCTTGCCTTCAGACCTAACTTTGCACTGCCAGCAATTCGGGCAATTTTCAAACTAGCTGCCTATTCATATTCAGCAACCCAAACACACTGCTTGCACTCACACCAACCTGTGCACTGCCTACAATTTGAGCAGTCTGCAAGGATACGAGTTTGCCTTGTTCAATTACCCATGTTGTCAACAACATCGACAATGTCCTGTCCCTTTAGCAGCTGACAACCCTGCAATCTAGAGTAGCCTATGAGAATATATACCCCAATTTGCGCCCTTACTATAAAATATGCAGGTATTGCAATACCTCAGGGAGTTTGATGCCCCTGCCCTGCAGAGTTGTAAACCACTGCCTTGTAGTACAGGTTCTTGGCTAAGGCTAAGGGAGCAAACCCTAAACAGAAAACCATGTCACTGTGACAGCATTAAGGCAGTTGATGAATCGGCGCGAATCGGCGCGAATCGGCGCGCATCGGCGCGAATCGACGCGAATCGGCGCAAATCGGCGCGAATCGGTGCGAATCGGCTCGAATCGGCGCGAGTCGGCGCGAGTCGGCGCGAATTGGCGCGAATTGGTGCGATTTGGCGCGAATTGGCTCGAATCGACGCGAGTCGGCGCGAATTTGCGCGATTTGGCGCGAATTTGCACAGGGCGGAGCGGGACGCAGCGGAATGTCGTCTGTTGTCACGTCCTGGCGGATGTTTTGTTTGCCGACCGACTGTCTATGTATCTGTGTCTGTGTGTCTGTGTGTCTGTGTGTCTGTGTGTCTGTGTGTCTGTGTGTCTATGTGTATGTGTGGCTGTGTGTCTGTGTGTATGTGTGTATGTGTACATGTGTGTATGCCTGTATGTATATATGTATGTATGTGTGTATGTGTGTATGTGTGTATGTGTGTATTGGTGTATGTGTGTATGTGTGTATGTGTGTATGTGTGTATGTATGTATGTATGTATGTCTGTATGTTCTGTCTGTCTGGCTATCTGACTATCTGGTCAAATGTGTGTGTATATATATATATGTCTGTATATATGTGTCTATATATGTTTTTATATATGTTTTTGTATATAAGTTTGTATATAAGTTTGCATA
Organism: Branchipolynoe longqiensis; assembly: GCA_030323885.1. Lineage (NCBI taxonomy): Eukaryota > Metazoa > Annelida > Polychaeta > Phyllodocida > Polynoidae > Branchipolynoe > Branchipolynoe longqiensis. The sequence goes on along the minus strand of CM059186.1, from coordinate 7,531,266 downwards.
TATGTTTGTATATATGTTTGTATACATGTTTGTATACATGTTTGTATATATGTTTGTATATACGTTTGTATATATGTTTATATATATGTTTGTGTATATGTTTGTACATATGTTTGTATATATGTGTGTATATATGTGTGTATATGTGTGTATATATGGGTATGCAGGTATAGCAATACCTCAGGGAGTTTGACGCCCCTGCCTTGCAGCGTTCTAACCACTGCCTTGTGGTACAGGTCCTTGACAGAACGAAGGCTAAGGGAGCAAACCCTAAACAGAAAACCATGTCACTGTGGCAGCATCAAGGGCGGTTGATGTATGGAACTCCCAACATCTCCCGACCAGCCACTGCAGGGACAAATAGTTTTGCGCCTGTCTTGACATGTTCTTGCCGGTGTGAAACCTCTATTTGCTCCCCGAGAGTTTGTTTGTTTGTTGTTGTTTTACGTCCTAGCAACATCTAAGGTCATATCAGGACGGGGAGAGTGGCGCTGGTAACTTGCAATAGCCAGCAGAACTTCAACACTTTTGCAGGCAGCTTTCATGAAATGTACAACTGCATTGAGCGGCAGTCAAGTAATCAAAGCAGTCTTTGTCGCATCGCGACCGACAGCATGATGATGATGATGACTATAAAACGGTTCTATCTGACAAAATGGGGCTTTCGAGATAATGAACACTGAAGCTGCGTAACCGCATGATAGCAAAGCAGATAGAGCAATATTATTTTTAATATATCTCAGTGAAAAATACCAATTGAGAAACAGTTGTGTAACTGCACGATAGCCTTTTGTAGATAGACCATTTTTACATCCATAACACCAATTTGGTCACTTTGTCAAATCGAACCTTTTCATAGTGAGGTCACACAATGTTGTTTGACGGGCCGATGTACAGTCACACCAACCTCACAGTGCCTAGTAAACACCCTTCCACCAGACTTGAACACTGTCTTCTCGCAGAACACGACCTTACAGTGGAACACTGCCTTCCAGCAGAACACTGTCTTCATGACTTTAGACTGCCAAAGTAACTGGTTTGGTATCACACTCACTACCACCCAGACTAGACTCACAGCGCGTACCCCCACACTGATCTGCACACTACCTACCATTACTCTGATTTGCACACTGTCTACTATCACACTGTCCACTAACACACTGATTTGCACACTACCTACCATTACTCTGATTTGCACACTGTCTACCATCACACTGTCTACTAACACACTGATTTGCACATGACCTACCATTACTCTGATTTGCACACTCTCTACCATCACACTGTCTACTAACACACTGATCTGCACACTACCTACCATTACTCTGATTTGCACACTATGTACCATCAAACTGTCTACTAACACACTGATCTGCACACTACCTACCATTACTCTGATTTGCACACTATCTACCGCCACACTGTCTACTAACACACTGATCTGCACACTACCTACCATTACTCTGATTTGCACACTATCTACCATCACACTGTCTACTAACCCACTGATCTGCACACTACCTACAATTATACTGCTTGCCACCACCCTGATCTGCACACTACCTACAATTACACTGATCTGCACACTATCTACCATCACACTGTCTACTAACACACTGATCTGCACACTACCTACCACCACACTGCCTAACACCACCCTGATCTGCACACTACCTACAATTACATTGATTTGCACACTACCTACCAGCACACTGTATGCTAACACACTTATCTGCGCACTACCTATAAATACACTGCTTACCACCACCCTGATCTGCACACTACCTACAATTACACTGATCTGCACACTACCTACCATCACGCGGCCTAACACCAGCCTGATCTGCACACTACCTGCAATTACTCTGATCTGCACACAACCTACCATCACACTGACTAACACCACCCTGATCTGCACACTACCTACAATTACTCTGATCTGCACACTACCTACCACCACACTGACTAACACCACCCTGATCTGCACACTACCTACAATTACCCTGATTTGCACACTACCTGCCAGCACACTGTATGCTAACACACTGATCTGCGCACTACCTATAAATACACTGCTTACCACCACCCTGATCTGCACACTACCTACAATTACACTGATCTGCACACTACCTACCATCACACGGCCTAACACCACACTGATCTGCACACGACCTGCAATCACTCTGATCTGCACACTACCTACCACCACACTGACTAACACCACCCTGATCTGCACACTACCTACAATTACACTGATCTGCACACTACCTACCACCACATTGTATGCTAACAGACTAAATACACTGCTTACCCCTACCCGGATCTGCACACTACATACACTTACACTGATCTGCACACTACCTACCATCACATGGCCTAACGCCACCCTGATCTGCACACTACCTGAAATTACTCTGATCTGCACACTACATACCACCGCACTGCCTAACACCACCCTGATCTGCGCACTACCTACAATTACTCTGATCTGCACACTATCTACCATCACACTGCCCACAACCACCATGATCACCACTGCCTCCAATCAAACTGCTTTGAATACCGTCTATATTTAGACCAATCTGCACACTGCCTCCAATCAAACTGCTTTGCACACCGTATATATTCAGACCAATCTGCACACTGCCTCCAATCAAACTGCTTTGCACACCGTCTATATTTAGACCAATCTGCACACTGCCTCCAATCAAACTGCTTTGCACACCGTCTATATTTAGACCAATCTGCACACTGCCTCCAATCAAACTGCTTTGCACACCGTCTATACTTAAACCAATCTGCACACTGCCTCCAATCAAACTGCTTTGCACACCGTCTATATTTAGACCAATCTGCACACTGCCTGCAATCAAACTGCTTTGCACACCGTCTATACTTAAACCAATCTGCACACTGCCTCCAATCAAACTGCTTTGCACACCGTATATATTCAGACCAATCTGCACACTGCCTCCAATCAAACTGCTTTGCACACCGTCTATATTTAGACCAATCTGCACACTGCCTCCAATCAAACTGCTTTGCACACCGTCTATATTTAGACCAATCTGCACACTGCCTCCAATCAAACTGCTTTGCACACCGTCTATATTTAGACCAATCTGCACACTGCCTCCAATCAAACTGCTTTGCACACCGTCTATATTTAGACCAATCTGCACACTGCCTCCAATCAAACTGCTTTGCACACCGTCTATATTTAGACCAATCTGCACACTGCCTCCAATCAAACTGCTTTGCACACCGTATATATTTAGACCAATCTGCACACTACCTTCATTCACACTGATCTTGACATTGTCCTACCACAAGACCGCCCTTCAACCAGTCCCACCAGACCAGACAGCCCCTAGGATGCCTACGTTATCCACTGTTTCGGTTTTGAAAATGTGATGTTTTCAGTGGATTATGCAGCTTTAAGCAAACTGACAAAATTGTACATGAAACAAGACGAATTAACAGCAATGACATGCAGAGAGAACATCAATCACATTAAATATAAACACCAAGTTCTTTTTTAAAGTCAGAAAGACAGAAGATACACATCTCTGGCAGAGTGACAAACGACCTGCTACGCATTAGTAGTAATAACATAATAGCAGCAACACAAGTGCCACATATGAGAACTAACTCTGCAATCTTTTAAGGCCCTGTCACACTACGACGTAATGACGTCAGCATAGGCACAACGTGAAAATAATTATATTACGTCGAAGTTCTCGGCGTAGTATGCAAATTGCGGCACAAGTTGGACGTCGATGCAGCGTAGTTGACGTGAGTGTTACGTCACCATGATGTCAGGCTAGCGTATTGTGTAAGAGTCGGACTGGCGACACTCCAGCGCACGAGACGCCGTTATGCGTGACTTTGATGGTGCCTTAGCATCGGCCTGGCATGATCGCACCCGCGCCAACATTGCCACGTCCGACTTGACCGTTCTATCTCGACATCAGTCGATGTCGGTCGACCGAGAGCCTAACGTCACCCTAACGTCACACCAATGTCGTCAGCGTGATCACAGCACGTGGCTGATGTGCTCGACGTAATGGGAACGTGGGCCGACGTCAGTCAAAGCACCCGACCCACCCGTGCCTTGTGTATATATGTTCACACCCCTTTCAAAACACATTTGAATGACGTCACCGATGTTATGCGCACACGACGTCAATGACGTCAATGATGTCAACTATGTCAGGCCATGTTAGCGAAACATTGGAGCGACGTTCGCCATGCACCACAGACTCGGCCAATGTTAGAGCAACGTTGACTTCACGCTGGCCACACGTTCCTCCCTGACTGTGCGTCGCTCTGACGTAACGGAACATAGATCTAACGTCAGCGACGCAGCTGTAACAATCGCCTAACGTTGGCCTAACATCAGCGTAACATCATCCCGACATAAGGGCTTCATGTCGAAAGTTTTGGACATGTTGAAAACCTTGACGCGCGCCGAAGTAACACGACATAATGTGACGTAGCTGGACGTCAGTCTAACATCATTCTAACGTCATCATAGCGTAACCCAACATACCTCAATGTAATGACGAAAAGTCACCTATGCCAGGCTTACCTTGGCTCTTATTTCATAGTGTGACAGCCCTTTTATTGCCTCGCCAATTAACTATCAATTTACAGATTATAATTAAATTACGCAACGTTGACATACTTGAACCGTATCATACAGTCAGATGTGCAGTGCATTCTAGTATTGTTTTGATTTGTTTTTTGGGTGTTTTTTTTAATGGGATGTTTATGCTATCCATAACATATAAGCTCGGATGGTCGAGCTTGTTTTCAATGTTGGGCAGTTGTAGGTCTGTGTTTCTTATAGTTATAGTTTGTGGTTAGTGATCTATGTTAGTTTTTTTTAATTTTCTTGTTAAGAGTTTTTTCTCAACACTTAATTCTAGACTAGCCTACTCTTCTATTTACATATTATAGGCTTGTACGTAATAGCTGGTTTCTTTATGTTTGGATTCGGTGTTATCTGGCTGTTTTCTGGCAGGGTTGCCTCCCATGGGCTGTCCAGCTGGTGGGCCGTGACATATCACATGCCCTCATTGTGGAGCAGCTTTTTGGGGGTTTCCTGGCTTTACCTTGCACATATATTTTGTTGTATGTTCTTAGGTCAGGAATGTGTCGTTCCTTTACCGTTTGGGCGTTCTAGTAGGCCCAACCTGGGATCTGGGTGTAAAATGAATTTGAAGTGTCCCATGGTTTATGTTCACACCCTAGCCTCAGCAGTAAAAAGGTTTGAATAAATTAGTTTAGTCATCCCCGTTCTGCGCAGAAGTAACATTTAATGATTAAGGCCCAGTAAGACCTTACTGGACTGAGTAGCGTACACCACCGGAAAAAGAATTGTCTAGTACGGTGGTGTTCGGTATCAAAATGTACCAAAATGGACCAAAATGTACCGGACGAAATGAATGCTAAACTAACGGACAAGGAACGTACATTAACGAATAGCCACCGGACGATAAACGGACGATAACCGGATGACAACCGAATGTCTAACGGACGGACCGGACACCAACCGGACACCAACCGGACACCAACCGGACACCTACTGGACTGATCATAGCGGCGCCGAAAACCGACAGACGGAATTCCCGCAGCACCATCAATGGACACTGCAGGAAGTAAACCGGAGACATAATGAATGGGTACCGGACATGAAATGGACAAAACGGACCAAACCGGACATCAGCCATACACGTCAGTCCGGCGGTGTCTGGTACCAGTTTTGTGCATGTTCTATACTTGTACCGGACACTGCCAGACACCACCAGAGATAGAACGGACACGCCGGATGGGTACCATATATAAACCGTACATTGCTGTATTTTACCGGACAGTGTCCGGTTTCTGTCCGTTTCCTAAATCCGGTGAGGTCTGACTGGGGCTTTAACAAGAACACTCATGTCTGAGGTGGTTATGTAAGATCAAATCTTAATCAGTGTTTTGGTTTTGAAAATGTATCAGATTATGCTGCTTAACGCCATGTTTGTTGCATTTATATTTACTTATTATATATATATATACTTATTATATACCAGACGCGATGGCCGAATGAGTTGAGCGTCTGTCTCCCATTTTGGGAGATCGTGGGATTCAACCCCACAGGTTCGAAGCTATGTCAAGTCAAAGCAATGACCTACAAATTGATACTTGTCGCATCCTAGCCAGGAACTCGGCATTATTAGGATAGGGCAAAAACTGGTTGGCTCAGTTTCAGGATAATGCAACTGAGTGGGATATCACGTCATGGTCGAGGCAGCCTGGTCTGCCAGTGGGGCAGGACTATAATTATAAAGTCGTCATGAGTGTGCACTGTCACAAGTCGGTGCCCGTCCTGATATGAGCTTAGGCGTTGCCAGAATGTAAAAGTCCAACAACCAACCAAATATTATATATATTTAAATGGTGCATAAGAATTATATGAGTATAACTACTACCGATCTCGACCAGGCGGGATGGACGAATGAGTTAGAGCGTCCGTCTCCCGTGTTGGTAGATCGTGGGGTTGTGGGTTCGAACCCGGGTCGAGTCAAACCGATGATTTTAAAATTGATACTTCTCGCTTCCTAGTCTGGTGCTCAGCATTAATAGGATTGGTTTAGCTCAGTCCTTGTCCTATCCTATTAATGCCAAGTGCCAAGCTAGGAAGCGACAAGTATAAATTGTGTAAGTCATTGGTTTGAGTCGACCGAGAATCGAAACTCCCGATTTCCCGCACGCGAGGCCTGCGCTCTACCGATTATGATGGTAATCAGGCCACAAGGGCCAGCCACTACTGGATGTCGCGTCGGTCGAGCTCTCGTCACTTTTGGACTAGCTATCGAGAGAGCAGGACGTCATGCGACGCGCTGCGCGGCAGGAGGCTTCGACCCCTGTGCGCGGCAGCGTTCTGATAAGGTATCAGAGGGTTGCCTCTGGGCACCCAGCCTCTGCGTTGCGCGCGGACAGTGTAAACTGTACCGGAGGCTAGGATAATATCACGGGAGCTGATATTATCCTGCTAAGTATGGCACCCACTGGGTACCACCGCCACGGCGGCATGGCCTTTGGCCAGACCTACGGGTCCGTTCTATACCTCTGCGTTGCGCGCGGTCAGGCTTGCCTGTACCGGAGGTTAGAATCGGGTGGTTGCACCGCTTGTCTGCTGTTGTAAGTCTAAGGACTTCTGCTTTCCCTACGGGGGGCAGCAGCACAAAGCAGAGCAGACAGGATCGTTGGGATCCTTTCCAACCCACCCCACCCCACCTCCATAAACCCACCACACACTAATCGGAGTGCGGCTGGGAGGGGGGGGGGGCGCCAAACCGTGGACGCTGACCATGGGGTCAGGGCGAGGCCACGGGGACGGGGACAACAGGTGGGCCACCTCAGAGGGTGTCGCCGCTGAGGCCATAATCAGCAGCAGGGGCGTAATTAAATTACGAACCGGATATGAGCTGGACACTGATGGCGGGACTCACGGTCAAAACCACGACCACCTCTAACGGCTCACTTCAACATGGCACACCACATATCACGCACGCCCTCACCCTCTACCTCTACGGGTTTCCCCGGCAATGCCAAAGGCGAGCGAGCGGCAAGCATTCTGGCCGAATTTATTGAGAAGGTAGAAAGAAGAAGGGTAGACTCTTCGCCGGAAGAACTGTTTGTACCGCTACCCCACGAGTCGGACACTAACTCGGAAGCGGACATGGATACCATGGAATACGGGGCGGGGACGCCCACGCAGGATGAACATAACTACCCGACGACACGCAAGGAACCGCCCTCGCCGGACACTGTGATACAAACGGACAGTAGCGGGAGGAGGCTGGTACTAGCAGCCACCTCACCGACGTACACGCCACCTCCAGTGGGAGGTCTGCACAGAGGACTGAGGATGGTGGTAGCGGATCTATCTAACACGTTCAGTCCGCCACCGGACCCAGTGTGTGGAGACCAGTGGAGGGGACCCGATTACGTACCCACCCCGATCGCAGAGCTAGAACGCCTGGAGGCGCGGAAGCTTGAACTACAGGAGGAGATACGTAACAGAAGGGCAGGTTACTCAATAAACTGGTCACAGGGGGATACGCAGGGACCATCCCCCCCAACACTGGCGGCAAGAGGCGAACCACCTCGGGGCGAGCAAGTGCAGAGGCCGAGACCATCGGCCTTCAGCTTGCCCAGACGGGACGTGCAGCAGGCAAGACCGGCTACACCGATGGCCTCACCACCACCGCCCTACAGCGTTAGAACACCAACCCCGGTAGCGGTACCACAAACGTGCGCGGCCACGCCCACCCAGACCGCTCCACGGCCACAGGAGGCCGTGGCAAGGGAGGAAACATCATACCTGGAACAGTTTATACCAGCGGAAAAAGCGCCGTTGGACGCGGAGTGCGGAAACTTGGCGGATAATACGGCCAAGCTACTAACCGCGCTATGGAACAACCCGATGACCAAGACTGAGGTCACGGAACTTTACGCAGTGCTTCCAAGACCAGGGAATGTGGAAGTGCTCCACAAAACACGTATGAACCCGGAGATAGAACCCACCCTACAACAGCGAGTAAGGGACAATGACTCGGCACTAGCGGCAGCCCAGTGGGGCGTGCAGTATGCTGCTAGACCGTTGGCAAAAGCACTGGACGGCATAGAGACCAATAGACCACTGTCTAAGAACGAGATGGCGGAGGCACTGGTCACTACCCTAAAGTTACTCGCACGCACCAGCAACACGATCCTGGGACTGAGACGGGACAATGTGAGACCGACTCTGCAAACACAGATAAAAACATTGGCAAAAAAGGAGGGAAGCAGGGGCTTTAAGTACCTCCTAGGGGAGGACTTGGCGGCACTAGTGACCACGCTGGAGGCGAACCAGAAGACAGCCAACTCCATAGTAAGGGGCAACGGTAGGCAGTACACAAGACCTGACAGAAAGCAGGGAAACTACAGAGGCGCCAGGGGAGGGGCCGCCCAACCTACTACGCTTCCCAAAACAACCAGCAGTACTCAGCACGCCACAGACAGGACCACCACCGCCAAAGCGGCGGAGGACAGACACACCCCCACAGGGGGGGCGGGGCCGAGGAACGGGCAGAGCGTGACCGGCAAGGCAATAGACAAAGTGAGTACTATTACTAGCACGTTCAAAGCAGGGGGCGTGACGGGGAGAGCGAGAGAATGGGAGAGTATCACTGATAATGCGTGGGTGAAACTCATGGTGAATGGCATAAAAATTGAAATCACCAATTTACCTGGACAGGCAGTAGAGCCGGTGTCAGACAGTAAAGGAAACAACGAAATATTAAATGCCAAAGTAATTGAAGTACATGAACAAGGGATAATAGAAATGGCCATGAGCACCAAACGCTCCTACGTGTCCCACCTATTCTTACGACCTAAGAAGGACGGAGATTTCCGCCCTATCCTCAACCTGTCTAAACTAAACGAATTCATAGTCTACCGACATTTTAAAATGGAACAGTTAGCCACGGTAATGCAGTTAGTAACACAGGGTGCCTGGCTGGCGAGCATAGACATTTCACAAGCCTACCACAGTCTAGAAATCAGGGAGGCAGACCGAGACCTGCTACAATTCTTACATGGGGGGAACAGGTACCGGTTCAGAGTCCTACCTAACGGGCTAAGCTCGGGGCCCAGAATATTTACCAAAATCATGAAAGCAGTAATGAGCTACCTAAGGTCACAACACTGTATATTACTATGTTTCTACATAGACGACACGATACTGATAGGGAACACTGAGGCCGAGGTAACAGAGGCCGTAAGCTTAACGTTAGAACTGCTAACTAGACTAGGTTTCACGATAAACAGAGAAAAATCTGCGCTGCAGCCTAGGCGGGAGCTACAATTCCTGGGTTTCCGAATAAACACAAACTTAATGAGGGTAGACTTACCAAGGAAAAAATGCGGGGAGCTGATAAACTTCGCAAAGGAAGTACTACAGGAGGGAAACCTAAAAATCAAAACGCTAGCAGCTTTAATTGGTAAACTAGTAGCCACAGACCAGGGCAACAAGTGGGCTAGAATAAAATCCAAATCAATGGTACGGGCACTCAATTGGAATCTACGAGAAACCAGAGGGAACTACGATAAAGCATGCACACTCACACGAAGGGTGAGGGAATGCATCCAATTCTGGATTGACAATTTAGAACAAGCCATGAGAGCATACAAACCGACATCAGTGGATGTGTGTCTATATACAGACGCATCATCACATGGCTGGGGTTACTACAGCCAGACACACCAAACACACTATGGGGAGCAATGGGACGAGACAGTCAAGGAAAACACACACATTAACGTACTAGAACTAAGAGCAGTGAGACGCACACTAGAACACCTGGGCGAAATACTAGAAGGGAAACACGTAAGGGTATTCGCAGATAATACCACAACGGTAGCCTGCATAGGAAAAGGGGGATCTGCGAGATCCAAGACATGCCAGCAGGAGACAGAAGAGATATGGGAAATCACAGAAAAGAAAAACATGACCATATCCGTCAGGTTCTGCCCAGGGGTGGACAACATTGAAGCCGATTGGGCATCCAGGGTATTCACAGATGCGGGGGAGTGGACGTTAGACGACCACACTATCAAAGATATCTTCGAGACACTGGGAAAGCCCACAGTGGACCTCTTTGCGTCCAGGGACAATACAAAATTAGAACAATATGTCACACGGGAGTACGATAGACAGGCAAGGGGCACAGACGCACTTTCACTGAGCTGGAAGAACACTAATGCTTACGTATTTCCACCTTTCAGCTGCCTATCGAGAGTAATCAACAAGATCATACAGGAGCAACCGAGAGGCATCCTGGTGACAGCGGAGTGGCCCACTCAGCCCTGGTACCCGTTGCTGCGCAAACTGAGAGGGTACACAACATCTTGGACGATCCCGGTGAAGCCAGGCACGCTATCACTGAAGGGGAATGTGGGGAAGCGATTCCCACTGACGAACAGCATGAGACTGAGAGTCACACCACTCTAGGTGGCATGTTCGAGGCCATGGGTATGAACAGGGCAGCCGCCCACACGCTCACGGCCTCTTGGGCAGCAGCCACCCAGAAACAATACACGTTGGTTCTGAGGAGATGGGTAGCACATTGTGATCTGGAGAGGATCAACCCCAGGAGGCCAACAATACAACAGGGCATAGCATACCTACAGACGCTATTCTCGGGCGGGGCAGCACGTAACACCATCAACACGGTGAGGTCACTGCTGTCCACTTTCGTAACGGTAGGGGGCGTGCCGTTCGGGGAACACCCACTAGTAAGCCGACTACTCAAAGGGATAGGCAACCTGAAGCCAGCTAACCCAAAATACACAGCGATCTGGGATCCACAACCCCTATTGGAGTACTTACGGGGGTGGGGACCGACAGAGGAGCTAAATGTGGACAGACTTAACAGGAGAACACTGTGTTTATTCTTGTTGGCGACGGGACAAAGATTACAAGCACTGGGGTTAATGAAACGGGAGGACTTTAGGTGGGATCAAGGAATGTGCACGCTGACATACACCACAAAGCTAAAGTCTAATGATCCCAGCAGGAACCCGCTGGTATTAAGCTTCAAAGAATTTGAGGTGTTAGAACTGTGCGTGTACAGCCACCTCAAAACATACATGGAGAGGAGTGAACTCAGGACGGCGGCACCGGCAGTGTTCGCAACCACCAGGCCCCCACATGTAAGGGCCTCCCAGGACACCCTAACGAGGTATGTAAAGTGCACGATGAGGGAAGCAGGAATAAACACGGGGGACTACACCCCCTATTCATGCAGGCACGCGACGACCAGCGCTGCGGCCAGGAGGCAGGTACCACTAGCCACGATCCTCCTATCAGCGGGGTGGTCGGGGGAAGGTACATTCAGGAGGTTCTACAACCGACCAGTCGTGAACAGTCACACGGTAACAAACCTGATCCCGGACATCTGGGAGAGGGAACAGAACTGCTAAAGACTTTACGGACTTACTTACGGACTTACTTACTTATCCAAGAACAAACTTACATGTATCAGACTTAAGAGTCACCTGTTAGTTACTAAAAAAGTTGAATAAAAAGCAATAAGCAACAAATAAATGTGTTGACAATAGCCTTTTTACGTAGCATAAGCACTACCAATTACAACTAACGACAACCAATTCCAGTTACCAGTCGCAATACAAAGTAGCGGCTGGCCCTTGTGGCCTGATTACCATCATAATATATAATTCTGCTAATATATGCAGCAGAATAAGGATTATTATGGTAAGAAAGAGGCCACAAGGGGCCAGCGGCCCACCCTAAAATGGTAAAATACAGCCACCCTACACAACTGGTATACGGGAATTGAAACCACAAAAAATGACGAGAGCTCGACCGACGCGACATCCAGTAGCCGCTGGCCCCTTGTGGCCTCTTTCTTACCATAATAATCCTTATTCTGCTGCATATATTAGCAGAATTATATATTCGGCCACCGCGTCCGGTGGTTAATGGGTCCCTTACACAAACACCTACAGACGGACTCAGACCGACAGGTACGGGAGGAGGCCGGGACCACAGTCTGTCCCTGTCCGTCTCCAGTCACCCACACAGGGCCTGGTCACAAGGGAGCCCCCTGACCCTCCCCCAACCCAAACCCCAGTTCCCCCCCCCCCTCTCTCACCACCAGTACTTCATCGCCGTCCCCCCCCCCGCGCTTCTCCCTCTGTCAATTATTCCTTCAACTCAGGGGTCATGGACAACAGGTATCTGGGATTGAGGTGCGTGGTGCGTGGTGCGTGGTGCGTGGTGCGTGGTGCGTGGTGCGTGGTGCGTGGTGCGTGGTGCGTGGTGCGCGTGTGCGCGCGTGCGCGGTGCGCGGGGTGCGCGGGGCGCGGGGGCGCGGTGCGCGGTGCGCGGTACGAGTTGCGCGTGCGCGGTGGCGGTGGCGGTGCGCGGTGCGCGGTGCGCGGTGCGTGGGCGCGTGTGCGTGGTGCGTGGTGCGCGTGTGGCGGTGCGCGGGTGCGTTGGTGCGTGGTGCGTTGGTGCGTGGTGCGTGGTGCGTGGTGCGTGGTTGTGTGCGTTTGCGTCGCGAGGCGGTGCCGTGCGTGGTGCGTCGGTCGTGGTGCGTGGTGCGTGCGTGCGTGGTGCGTGGGTGTGGTGCCGGTGGTGCGTGGTGCGTGGGGCGGGTGCGTGGTGCGTGGTGCGTGGTGCGTGGTGCGTGGTGCGTGGTGCGTGGTGCGTGGTGCGTGGTGCGTGGGGTGTGGTGCGTGGTGACGTGGTGGTGGTTGCTGCGGTGGTGGTGGATTGCGTGGTGCGTGGTGCGTGGTGCGTGGTGTGTGGTGCATGGTGTGTGGTGCGTAGTGCGTGGTGTGTGGTGCGTGGTGCATGGTGCGTGGTGGTTGTGCGCTGTGCACATTGCATGGTATATAGTGCGTGGTGCGTGGTGCGTGGTGCGTGGTGTGTGGTGCATGGTGCACAGTGCGTGGTGCGTGGTGCGTGGTGCGTGGTGCGTGGTGCGTGGTGCGTGGTGTGGTGGGTCAGAGTGGAGGTGGGGGTGTGGTTGATGATTGTGCCTTTTGTCTACCATGTCCCACTTTATGAAATAAGTTTGCGGAGAAGGTAAAATATCATTTACTCACATTATTTAATCTGTATTTAATGTTCACCTGCATTAGGGACTGGCTTTTTTCTGGTAATTGTGATCTTTATATCCTTCAACTTAATTTATAACCAAGTTATTAATATGCCATCATGGTTTTATTGTTCGGTGCATTAAAAAGGATCCTGCAACTGTACTGAGTGATGCCGAAGTAGTGTGTTCTGAGGTGGTGTGTGCTGAGGTGGTTGTGTCAGGTGGTGTGTACCGAGGTCGTGTGTTCCGAGAAGGTGGTGGGGAGGTGGTGTGTGTCGAGGTGGTAGTGTCGAGGTGGTGGGTGCTGAGGTGGTGGGTGCTGAGGTGGTGGTACTGAGGTGATGTATACCAAGGTGGTGGGTGCCAGTTGCTGGGTGGTGAGGTGGTGTGTACCAAGGTGGTGGGTGGTGAGGTGGTGGGTGGTGAGGTGGTGGGTGGTGAGGTGATGGGTGGTGAGGTGGTGGGTGGTGAGGTGGTGGTTGCTGAGGTGGTGGGTGCTGAGGTGGTGGGTGCTGAGGTGGTGTGTACCGAGGTGATGGGTGCTGAGGTGGAGGGTGATGAGGTGGTGGTGCTGTGGTGGTGTGTACCGAAGTGCTGAGTGCCGATGTGGTCGGTGATGAGATGGTGGGTGCTGAGTTGGTGGGTGCAAGGTGGTGGGTCATGAGATGGTGGGTGCTGAGGTGGTGGGTGCCGAGGTGGTGGTTGCTGAGGTGGTGGGTGATGAGGTGGTAGGTGCCGAGGTGGTGGATGCGAGTTGGTGGGTGCTGAGGTGGTGGATGCGAGGTGGTGGGTGTGAGGTGGTGGGTGATGAGGTGGTGGGTGTGAGGTGGTGGGTGTGAGGTTGTGTGTGCTGAGGGGGGAGACGGTGGTGGGTGTGGGAGGTGGTGGGTGCTGAGGTGGTGGTGTGAGTGGTGGTGGTGATGAGGTGGTGGGTGTGAGGTGGTGGGTGTGAGGTGGTGGGTGTGAGCTGGTGGGTGTGAGGTGGTGGGTGCTGAGGTGGTGGGTGTGAGGTGGTGGGTGTGAGGTGGTGGGTGTGAGATGGTGGGTGTGAGGTGGTGAGTTCTGAGGTGGGTGAAGGGCAGGGTGGGGTGAGGTGAGAATCGGTGGCCGAATGAGTTCAACACCTCACTTTGACATTTCACACCCTTCCCACTACTTATCCTGGCGTTCAACGTTATCAGGATAGGTCATGGAGGAGTGGAATGAGCTAAGACCGCGCTTGAAATTACCTCAGCTTAATCAACAAATGTGTCTGTTCATTAGAGTTTTACAGCATAGCAACATATTAGGATGGATACCGACTTGTGATAGTCTTCACTCATGGTGACTTTATAGTGCCACCCTTCTGGGAACAACCACCATGTGTCCATTCGGGTCAAAGGTAAGATCTACCGTGCAATCGTGCTATCCACCCTACTATACGGAGCCGAGGCCTGGACAGTGTACAGACAGCAGGTGAAAAAGCTGCATGCCTTCATGATGCGACATATGTGTTCAATCATGAGGGATCTAGCTCTATATGTGTCCCCCCCCCCCCCCCCCCCCCACAACCCCCTGCGACGACTCAGAATACTCCGGAAATACTCGAACGGCCACCTCGGGCGCTGCCATCTATGGAAGATCTTTGATCAAAAAGAATCATCTCCAGCCGCGCCGCTACTCCGGCATATAAACTCACTAGAGGATGTCATCAGACAGGTACCAAAGCAGATCCTCTATTCCAACTGTCTTCTAGTTAATTCTCAACTGTCTTTGGCTACAGAAAGAGTGGGCGCCCCCGTCTCCGGTTCAAAGATACCATCAAGAGAAACCTGAAGCTGAGAGACATTAAGACCGACTCATGGACACAACTCTCACAGCAGAGAGCTAAATGGAGAGCGGCAGTCAAGTAATGAAAGCAGTCTTTGTCGCATCGCGACCGACAGCATGATGATGAATGGT